>ML249130.1:31933-69726 GCA_005239495.1 Nicotiana undulata
AGGGGGGGGGGGGGAATTACACTGTGTATATATGGCAAAAACTGTTTTTGTGTCTCTATATATTACATTTTGAATCTCCCTCGCACAACCCAAATGCATAGCTCTGTGGTCAAGCGGGTTCAAAACTGTTGTGAGGGTGCTTATTCAATTCCCACTGGTCACAGTCTCTTTTAATTTTTAAGCATTTCTTTTTTTTCTGAACCCCCTTAGGGAAAATTCTGCCTCCGACATTGATGACACCCGTAACTAATGGTCCAACAAATGCATGCATATTCTTCTTATATGAACTCCCACTAGAGTCGAGCAAAACCGTTATCAAAAACAATCTTGTTACCATCACGCAATACAGTTGATGAGTATGAACAGTTACAATCAGGTGAATAGATCATTTTTCTGTAATATAAAACAATTCATTTGTATGATTAAAAAGAAAGACAACAGCAGATAGAAGCAAAAACTCTGTAAAGGCCTTTTGGAGATAAAATACAAGAAATCGCAGCAGGGTGAAACTGAAGATAGGAGAGATTAACCACAAATCACACACTTTTAGAAGAGCAAGTAACAACGGGAAAAAGAAAAGGAAACCACACGCAGATTCAGCACATACAGGATCCGTTTCAATGAGATTGTCAGGTTCATCGTACTCTCCCATGTCTGGTATATCTTCCTCCTCCTCACCTCCAAAGTATGAGGAGATTGACTGAATAGTATTCCTTTTGCTAATTTCTAATGTTTCCATTGATGGCAAGTTGTCATCCTCGTCACTTTTGCTTTCTATGAAACAAATGGGACAAATGTCACAATGAAAGATTAATGCAATTTGTTGTTAGACACACAGTTATGAAGAATACCTTTAGGTTTCCCATGTGTGGCAAGCCAGCCATCATTTTCCTCATTATCAAGCAGAACTTCACCTCCAGCAGCTTCATATTCTTCCTCTACCGATGCGGCTCTCCTCAAGCAAGGAACTGCAATAAAAGTTAAATTGGCATGTAACTTATTGGTGAATGATAAAACTCTTCCAATCTAGGCATTCCAAAAAGATGATAAGAGGACGTTTAAGAGCAAGTGAATATCAAAAAAGGTCTACTCAAACTAGCATGATAAGAAAGTTTCTTTTTTTATAAGTTATCATGATAAGAAAGTTTAATTTGTGTAATTCTTGAAGTTCCAGAATTTGATGATGCAGTAGGTGTGAAATGGGAAGGTAATATCTGTTCCAACAGTTAAATGGGTATATCAACTGTGTTTAGACCAAGCAGCGCGCAGAAAATACTTGGCAATTCTATCAGAACTAATTTCTCAGTTTTTTAAAGTGCTTGTAACACCTAATTTAGCTTTTCAAAATCAGCTCTGCTTCTTCCTATAATAAAGAAGTGAAAATTAATACTCTAGCTAATTGTGGATAAAAAATGAAATCATCATGAGCACATCAGTTAGCTAGCTCATGTCAACCCAAATGCATTGAATGCTATGAAGAGTGGAGGAGTTATATGATAAGTACCATTTCTTGTTATCAAGAATTGCTTGTCAGCAGGTAAATATGATTTCCTCTTGCTAGGTTCCCCTGATTCCCTGTCAATGAACAATTGAAGTGTGATAAGAGTAACATATAGCAATAATACTACATGGTCAATGCTTAAACAAAATCGTAGAAAGCAAACAAATTTCTCATCTTCAAAGCAAAATAATATGCATCAGAAGCCGAGAATCAATGTAGAACAAGCAAAAGTAGACAACACCCTGAAGACTGAAAAATAGGAAACCTAAAGCATGAGAGATATCAATAGTCTCTAGTCAGTAAATCCATCACTTCAGACGACATAACTAATACTAATGGGCATCAATCATCTTAGCTTGTCGATAATCAATACTGGAGATGAAAGAAAGAGCAGTCATATGGCAGAAACAGTAAGTCAAAACTCAAAAGAGAAACATAACTGCTCGACAATAAAGTTCTGAATTTGAAAACAAGAAGCGGAGGCGAATCCACCTTTTATAGCAGCAAGTGCGGGACACTAACTACTTTTGGCTATAACTATATATCTAGGTGAAATTTTTTCAATAATATATTTATACTAAGTCCGCAGCTATACTCTGCAACGGGCATTTAGCCTGGATCGTCTCCGACAACAAGTCAGCTCATCCTACCACTAATACAATGACTACATATACACACACGAAACTTTATAGTAATAATTAAGTGTACCATCATATGCACGTATACTGATCTGATTCCGTATCACATAAGTTTTGAGCATGAATTGGAACCTATGCATAGAAATTAGACGCTAAAATCGGTTCTCTTCCGCTTTCTCGTAATTTTTTTCGGTTTTTCCTTTTTCACCTTTTTTTCTCCATCTTTGACTTAAAGTGAGCAATTGATAGTAAAGTTGAACGGGAAAAGGAAGTAAATGAATACCAGGACCAAGTAGGGCATTTTGAGACGAGATTATCGCCGGCGATGATGAACTCATTGATGCTGAGAACGCCTTTCTCTTTGAAAGCAGAGACGGTGCGAGGACCTGTGATTCTCTCCACTGTACCCTTGAATGCTTCGTGAATCTTCTGTGACAGTACCATTTTCTCCACTTCCACAGGTATCGGAATTCCGATGACTGAGTTATAAAGATTTCTCACCTTTCCTGTTGGAAGCCGGAAGTCCACGACTCACGGTGCTTCCCGTGTCCTTCTGAAGCTTGTATTGCGCCTAATTACCGTATCTTCAACTTGGCCCGTGATGTTTATACCATTATCAATTCACACCCCATGCATTTAGTTTGTGATACGCTACAAGCCTACAACACACTAGTTGGTAATTGGGAGCAAAAAAACACTAGCTGGTAATGTTTACACCAATTCAAACTTATCTCAAATGAAATTCAGAATGTATATAAATTAATTATGATTTGGTGAGAATCATATTTATAAAAATATGTAATATGTATTTTGGGTTAAAAGTTAAATACTCGGTGCGGGTCAATATTATCATTTTCCATTAGATAAATTTTTAGGAACCCATGGAAGAAAATGGTTTTGATAAAATAAGTATTTCTTTCTTTAAAATCATTTTGATTATTTTTTACTAGAATAAAAATTAATGATCTAGGACTGATCGAAGAGCATTTTATTGAGTTGAAGTAGATTTTATAACTAAGCAATTCTGTACGGGTACAAGTGCTAAAACTGAGTTATGGTATTTTTGCTCAACTGGTTTGAAAACATCAATTGTTGAATGTTACTTCTTAAGTAGTGAAACCACAAAGCCTTTAAATTCGTGGTTTCATATATATATATTATTACTACGGTATGATACGTAGTTGATTTGTTTGGTAATAAAAAGCTAATAAATATTTTTATTAAAATAATTAATAGGTCCTTAAAGTTATTTACAAAAGACTGTAAATTAGGAAGTATTTGTACGAGGAGAATGATGAACGATGAAATTGCAATGGAGAGAAAGTTCAGTATTTTGTTATGGTAAGAGTACTTGGAGAATTTAAAAAGATACTAGAGATAAAATAGTAAACTGTTTTGTCAAACTAAAAGTGCTTGTAAGTCAACTTATGACTTTTGACTCGTTTTAATTTATAAACACTTCTAACTTATTTAGATGGTTGTTGTGTATTGTTTCATAATGTATCATATAATATTGTATTGTACTGTACTGTACTATCACGTTTTCATGTATACAATGTTTGGATATATTGTATTGTTTGCTAAAATTTCATGATGCATGCACCAGTAATATAAAAAATAAACTTGCAATATTATAAAGAAAAAGTAAGGTACAAGGTAATATTATTATATAAAAGATAGGGTAAATGATAAAATGTGATTATTTAATAGTTAAAAAAAGGCAAGATGAGAGGGAAAAAATAAGGTAATGACGCGACCAAACCAAATCGCCCGCTCCATAAAGTGACGCTTTTCGTGTTACGTAATAACGAATTTAACAATAAGATACAATAAAATTTAAGTAACAATCAAAACAAACATTATATTTAACGTAACAATGCAATACAATACAATACAACATGTAACAACCATCCAACCAAATTGTTAACATATAAGCAAGTTGGTGTTACAACAAGTAGATACAATAACATTACAAGATGTAGGATAAAGTATCATGATGGTGTTTAAAATATTATTTCATTGTAAAAGATATAAAATATTTGGTGATTTTTTTTATAATAAAAGAGGAGTGCTTGAAATTAGTATTGAAAAGGATATTTAAAGTAGTGTGCATTCTCGCTTCAGAGGACTTGTGAGAGAGAATTTAACCATTACTTACTTCGCATACTCATCTTCTGACACGCTCCTAGGTATCATAATCCCTTCTTTTCATCGGAAAACTTAAATACATACAAGAGGGATGAATAGTGATTCAGATGTATCTTTTCTTTGAAACCTCGGCAAAGGTTGTTTACCTTGCCAAGAAGGATACGTTCTCTAGCATTATCACTCAAGTCTTGGACTTAGATTATGTGATATTAAGGTTGTCTAATTCCAAACCAACTGTAGTACCTAAGTTATCCTTTAACACATTACCCATTCCATAAATTAGGGGCCCTTGCAAGAAGTACCTAGACTAGGGAGATCAAACATTTCCTTGGGAATAAGACATATTTTTTTATAATAAAAAAAAAAAGCGAAGATCCCCTTTCAATATGGGCTCATAGGTTGATCTCTACCGAGCCAAAGCTAAAAAGGAAGTTGGAGCTTGGTTCACATAGAGAAAAAAATGTTCGTAAGGAACGGATCTCCGCTAGTTGAAAGGCACTTGGAGTTGATGGTTATAATGCTGTCTTTTTCAAAAACGCTTGGCACATAGTCAAAAACGAAGTAATAGAGGCAATGAAAGAGTTCTTCATCACTGGTAAATTGTTGAAGGTTGTGAACTTCTTCATCACTGCATGTTAACTTTAGTACCTAAAGTTGCTAGCCCTGTCATGGTGAAGGAATTCCGGCCAATAGTTTGTTGCGCTGTTATCTATAATTGATCTCAAAGATTCTAGCTTCTAGAATCTCAAAAGTAATTGCAAGTCTCATTTGTGAAGCACGGATTGGTTTTATATCTGGGAAGAGAATAACTGATAACATTATTTTAGCTCATGAATTGGTGAAATCATATACTAGAAAGAATATATCTCCAAATGCATGATTAAAATAGACCTCCAGAAGGCATATGGCCATGTGGAATGAATCTACCTGAGTCTGGAAGGATTGAAATTTCCATCAAGGTACATATCATAGATTATGGAATGTGCGCAAACAATCAATTACAATATCTTGAAAAATGGAAAAATAACAACGCCTTTTGATGTTGCTATGGGCTGAGGCAAGGAGACCCTATGTCTCCATTCTATTTGCCATTTCAATAGAATAACTGAGCACGAGCCTCAATGTACTTAAAAAAAATAAGTAGCTCAAATTTCATCCTAGATGTGTTAAGCTAGGAATAACTTATTTGAACTTAGCATATGACTTGCTCCTATTCACAAGAGGTGATTTGATGTCTATCTTTGCTATGCAACAACGCTTTCTAGACTTCTCAATTGCCTCAGGGTAAGCAAACATGGGAAAGAGTTCAGTCTATTTTGGGGGAATCACACAACAGACCAAAGATGACATTTTGAAGTAATTGGATTTGTGCAGAGAGAACTACCATTTAAGTACTTGGGGATCCCATCGTAAAAAAAAATTGCCTTTCTCCAATAGAAACTATTAGTGGAAAAAATCACTAACAAAATCTCCTTCGGATAGCAAAAACACTCTCATATGTTGGAAGAGCTCAGTTAATCCAGTTTGTGTTATTTGGCATACAAGAATACTGGGCACAACTCTTCACCTTGCCCATGAAAATGATCAAACTAATAGATGCTTATTGTAGGAGTTACATGTGGTCTGGTGATAATGAGCTAACCAAAAAAAGTTCTAATAGCTTGGGACAAAGTATGCATACCTAAATTTACAAGTGATTTGAATATAGCCAATATTCAACTATGGAACAAAATAGTTATAACTAGAACCTGTTGGAACTTAGCTTTAAACAGGACAAACTGCGTATTCATGAATACAACATCAAGAGATAATAACTCAGTGAAATTCAAGTACCACCACAAGCCTGTTAGATGGTGAGGCAGATTTTGCATGTTGTTGGGAGCTTACAACAACTTCAATATAACTCCTCCCTAGTAGAAGTGCGACCAAGAGCATATATATGCAGTTACTGGGAGACTGAGAGTACCATGAAAATTCTTAGTATTTAACAATGATGCAAGACAAAAGGCCAGATTTATTATGCGACTACAGTTACAAGGGAAGCTATAAACAACTAATCGATTGCTTAGATGGGGATTACAAATGTACTCATATTATGTCTTATGCCAAAATTGTAATGAGCTGAAAGGTAACTTATTTTTGCATAGTGATTATACAAACAATTGTGGAAGGAACTTATGAGATGGATATAACATGATCACATGCAGGCAGGAACCTGGGAACAACATTTAGATTGGATCATCAGCAATGCCAAAGGCAGATCATAACCTGCTCAAATATTCAGGATGGTATATGTTGAGAGTGTCTAATCAGTCTGAATGGAAAAAATCAAAAAGTGTTCGAGAAGAAGAGCAAATGATGGGATCAATAGGAGATTGCATATAATTGTTGTGTACAAGATACTCCTAGAATTTGAATACTATTAGACATGTTTAGATTATAACTAGTAGCTTATGAGATAGTTTGATTTGTATATATTTTTTCCCCTATAGATAGCAAGGCGTGTGAGCTCGGCTATGGTATTGTAAAGATTACAAGTGGCAATTAATAAAATTCAGTTAATTACCAAAAAAAAGGATATTTGAAAGTAAATTCAATTGGAAAAAAGTTGAAGTTTATGTTTCTCTATTGGGATCTTTATTTGAAGTGAGTAAAAACAATTTTCACTTCAAATGTTCTCAAAACTAGTTTATAGAAATTTAAATTGTCTATACAACTTGAAGTTAAAAAAATAGACCCAAAATTTGTTAATTTTTTTTCCAAATATTATCTATGGGCAATGACACAACATAACTACTTGGATACTTTCAAAATAAAGACCTTCGCATATTAGAGTACCAAATATTTGTTAGTAATCTGTATTGCTGTAAAATAAATAAAACAGTAAATTTTCTGAAAATACAGAAACAGAAAGTTAGAAGGACTAAAACGTCAAAATAAATTCTGAAAAATAATATAGGAATAAATCGAGCCCATTGAATACACAGTGTGACCTTAAGGAAATTATTCCCCTCAAGTACCCGAGGTTTTGGAATATATCCTCCCAGGATAGAACGATTTAAATCACAAGCATATCGGTACCTAAAACTCCGGTGATCGACGAACCACTCGATGGCAGTAAAACACACTGGAATATTTTGTGCAGAAGAAGAAGAAGAAGAAGATCAGAAAATTTAGTAAGTAAAAATTCTGGGATTCAAGGCATAATTATAGCCAATTTCGTACTGTTTCTGAAAAGGTTTTGCAACCTTTCAGAACAACCATAGCTGTTTTGAACAGGTGTGAATATTGCGGAAAAATTAAAAACGGATTTAAAATAATTTGAGAAAGAAAAATGGGCCAGACCGGACCGGGTCACGGGTCGTTCCGGATTTGAATTTTTGCGTTAATTAATTTAATTAATTTGAAAGGAATTTTGTCCAAAAAGATTAATCAATCAATCTTTGACCAAATCCGAATCAGAATCCGAAGCCGAAGCCGAAGTCGAGCCGAGCGAGCGACGACGACGACGTCGCGAGGATTGCCTTCTTCTCAACTCTTTAAGAGCTAGAAGAAGAGCTTCTCTATATATACACATAGATTTTCTTTCCTTCTTCCAATGAGGGACAAAGTGCACTAATTCAAAATTTTACTTTCCTCCATTTCTTTTCCCGCCATTTTTCATTCACTCTCTTTAAGCTACACCCAACTTAAAATTAAGCTACACTAAGCTTAAAGACCAACAATCTCCCACATGAATGGGGAATGACTATAAATAAAGGAATGCACGGACGTGTGTGTGTTTTACATGCAAGAAGTAATTGCATCTGGATAAGCAGGTTTCCCTTTGAACTTTCCGTAGTGAACTTATATCGGATATACTCGATCAATTGGTAGGTTTGATATCTTTGAACCGTCGAGCTTTGTTGTATACATAGACAACATAAGTCACACAATCAATCCTTAACTATCTATGGTTCTCACGGTTGTGTTCGTTTCAGCCATGAACACCGTCTGGTTTCATGAGTGCTTAGAGAATGGGCCTTTACTTTCATTCCCCTTGAAGCGGATTACACTTCAAACTCACATAAGTGATTCCTAAATGTGTAATCCTAAAGACACACTATATGGTCATATTCTGCCAGACTTAGCAAATCATTAAAAAGCTTTAAGCTTTATTGACTCATCAAAAAGCCTTAATGCTTTACCTTAATTTTGAACATTGTCTTCATCATGAGAATGGGTTGAGCTATTTGACAATGTTGATCCGTCATTCATCACTTTATTTGATCTCTTTGAACCTAGCTCTTGGTATCTCCAGTCTGTTAGGTAGAGTTACCGCCATGATAACTTGTCCTAGGTCTTTCCCTTTGATGATCTTTTGAACTGTCTCTCTACATAGGCCTTTTGTAAGTGGATCTGAAACGTTATCTCTTGACTTTACGTAGTCAATTATGATAACACCACTAGAGAGTAGTTGTCTAACGGTATTATGTCTCCGTCGTATATGACGAGATTTTTCGTTATACATTATGCTCCCTGCCCTGCCCATTGCCGTTTGACTATCATAATGTATACAAATAGGTGCCAAAGCCTTGGGCCAAAATGGAATATCTTCTAAGAAATTAGGGAGCCATTCAGCTTCTTCACCGGCCTTATCTAAAGCTATGAATTCAGATTCCATTGTAGAACGGGCGATGCACGTTTGTTTGGATGATTTCCAAGACACTGCTCCACCCCCAATTGTGAAAACATATCCACTCGTGGATTTAACTTCAGATGATCTGGTGATCCAATTTTCATCACTATATCCCTCGATCACAGAGGGATATTTGTTATAATGCAACTCATAATTTTGGGTATGTTTCAGATACCCCAAAACTCATTTCATTGCCATCCAATGTATATGATTGGGATTACTTGTAAACTGACTCAGTTTGCTAATAGCACATGCTATATCCGGTTGCGTACAATTCATGATATACATCAAACTTCCCAATACTCTTGCATAGTCCAGTTGTGAGTCACTTTCACCTTCATTCTTTTAAAGTGCATAACTCACGTCAATTCGAGTTTTCGCAATTTTGAAATCCAAATACTTGAACTTGTCAAGTACTTTTTCTATGTAGTGAGATTGTGATAATGCTAGACCTTGCGGAGTCTTGTGAATTCTGATTCCTAAGATCACATCATCAACTCCTATGTCTTTCATGTCAAATTTGCTAGCCAACATGCGCTTTGTAGCAATTATATCTGCCATACTTTTGCTCATTATCAACATGTCATCAACATATAAACAAACAATGACTTCATGACCTGGAGTGTTTTTAATGTAAACACATTTGTCGCACTCGTTGATTTTAAACCCACTTGCCAACATTGTTTGGTCAAATTTGACATGCCATTGTTTGGGTGCTTGTTTAAGTCCATAAAGCGACTTAACAAGTTTGCACGCTTTCTTTTCTTTACCAGGAACCACAAAATCCTCAGGTTGTTTCATGTAAATCTCTTCCTCCAATTCTCCATTTAAGAAAGCTGTTTTAACATCCATTTGATGGATTTCAAGACCATACACGGTCGCTAATGCCACTAACATCCTAATAGATGTTATCCTCGTTACTGGCGAGTAAGTGTCAAAGTAATCAAGGTCTTTCTTTTGTCTATAACCTTTGACAACAAGTCTTGCCTTATATTTTTCAATAGTGCCATCAACTTTCATTTTCCGTTTAAAGATCCATTTCGAA
Organism: Nicotiana undulata; assembly: GCA_005239495.1. Lineage (NCBI taxonomy): Eukaryota > Viridiplantae > Streptophyta > Magnoliopsida > Solanales > Solanaceae > Nicotiana > Nicotiana undulata. Next base: position 41,944 of record ML249130.1, read on the forward strand.
CCTAAAGGCTTGTTTCCAGGAGGAAGATCAACCAATTCCCGTGTATGGTTATCCAAAATTGATTGGATCTCACTATTGACTGCCTCTTTCCAAAATGTTGAATCAGAAGACGACATAGCTGCTTTAAAAATTTGAGGTTCGTTTTCAAGCAAGAATGTCACAAAATCTGGTCCAAAGGAAGTAGATGTTCTTTGATGTTTGCTACGCCTTGGATCTTCTACACTTGGAGCATTATCCTTTGGTTCTTCCTGAGGTCGTTTAGGTCTTTCACTTAACGACTCGCATTCAATTTTACGGATAAATGCTTTCAAAGAATTCAACATTATCTGATTCCATTGTCGTATTAACATGAATCTCGGGATTATCAGATTTATGGACCAAAAACCGACATGCTTTACTGTTTTTAGCATATCCAATGAAAACACAATCTATTGTTTTTTGTCCGATTTTAACCCTTTTAGGTAAAGGGGCTTGTACCTTTGCTAGACACCCCCACACTTTGAAATATTTCAAGTTGGGTTTTCTTCCTTGTCATTTTTCATATGGAATAGATTGCATTTTGTTGTGGGGTACTCTGTTGAGTATTCGGTTAGCTGTAAGGATAGCTTTCCCCCACAAACTCTGCGATAATCCGGAACTTATTAATAAAGAATTCACCATTTCCTTTGATGTCCGATCTTTCCTTTCCGCAATTCCGTTAGATTGAGGTGTGTAAGGTGCAGTAGTTTGATGGATAATTCCATATTCCGAACATATTTCTGCAAACGGAGATTCATATTCTCCACCTCTATCACTTCTAATCATTTTGATCTTTTTATTCAATTGATTCTCTACTTCATTCTTGTATTGCTTAAGTGCTTCAATTGCTTCATCATTACTATTAAGCAAATAAACATAATAATATCGAGTGCAATCATCAATAAAAGTAATAAACTTTTTCCCACCTCGAGATGGTGTCGACTTCATATCGCAAATGTCAGTATGAATTAAGTCTAAAAGATTTGAATTCCTTTCAACAGACTTATAAGGATGTTTTACAAATTTAGATTCAACACATATTTGACATTTCGATTTATTACACTCGAATTTAGGCAATACTTCTAAATTAATTAACTTACGCAAAGTTTTATAATTGACATGTCCTAAACGAATATGCCATAAATCATTTGACTCCAACAAATAAGAAGAAGCTGAAATTTTATTCATATTGTCAACAACCATTACATTTAGTTTGAAAATGCCCTCCGTGAGGTAGACTTTTCCAACATACATTTCATTCTTGCTTACAACAACTTTATCAGAAATAAATACACATTTGAACCTATTCTTCACAAGTAAAGAAGTAGAAACTAAATTCTTCCTAATAGTAGGAACATGAAGAACGTCGTTGAGCGTTAACACCTTCCCGTAAGTCATCTTTAGGAATATCTTCCCATAACCTTCAATCTTGGCTGTTGAATTGTTTCCCATGGAAATCTCTTCTTCGGGACCAGCAGTAGAGTAAGTCTCAAATGCTTCTTTGACAGCACAAACATGTCGAGTGGCTCCGGAGTCAATCCACCACTCTTTCGGATTTCCAACTAAGTTGCATTCCGAAAGCATTGCACAAAGATCATCAATGTCATCATCCTTCTCCACTATGTTGGCCTGTCCCTTCTTCTTGTCCTTTTTCGGGAGACGACAATCAGGGGCTTTGTGACCAACTCTTCCTCAGTTGTGGCAGTTGCCCTTGAATTTCTTTTTGTTTTGCTCCTTAGTCTGTCCAGAAGATCTCTTTATTTTCTCACTTTTTGGAGCAGTCTCCTCAACGATATTAGCTCCCATGATCGTTGAATTTCCATGAGACTTCTTCTCGGTTGTTTTGTTGTCTTCCTCAATCTTGAGATGAATCACAAGATCTTCCAACTTCATTTCTTTGCGCTTGTGCTTAAGATAGTTCTTGAAATCTCTCCACGAATGAGGCAAGTTTTCAATCATTGCAGCCACTTGAAATGCTTCATTCACGACCATACCTTCAGCAATAAGGTCGTGAAAAATAAGTTGAAGTTCCTAAACTTGGGTTCCCACAGTTTTGTTGTCTATCATTTATAGTCTACAAACTTGGCAGCCACGAACTTCTTCAAGCATGCATCTCCTTTCTTGTACTTCTTCTCAAGTGCGTCCCATAATTTTTTCGAAGTATTCATCGCACTGTACACATTGTCTAAGCCATCCTCTAAACACTTAAAATATAGTCTTTGCAAAGAAAATCTGCATGCTTCCACGACTCAACAATCATGAATTTTTCATTGTCCGGCATGTCCGCAGCAGGCACAAGAGGCTCTTCATTAGTGAATTTCTGCATACCAAGTGTGGTAAGTTAGAAGAACACCCTTTGCCGCCATCCTTTGAAGTTGGCTCCAGAAAATTTCCCCGGCTTTTCTGCCGGTGGAACAACAGTCCGTCTTGACGAGGCTATCGTCGTTGCCGCAACAGTCGCAGAAGAATTTCCGTTATCAATTGCCATTTCTCACTGTCAACAACAGAAGAGTTCAATCAATGGCAAAATCAGAACAGTAAACAATATTGTAATTAACAATAAACAATATGTGTAATAAATAAAAACCGAAGTTTTTATATACCGTTTCATAGAAAACGATAAAGTTTTTATGTTCTTCAAATCGTTTTTCTGAATTTCAAAACTCTGATGAAGTTTTTATATCTTCAAATCAGAATAATAAAATTCAGACGGAGTAGAAAACACGAAGGTTTTAACCTCCACAAAAAGAATATAGAATATAATAAAAATTTAATTTCCTTAAGATTGTTAGTAATCTGTATTGCTGGAAAATAAATAAAACAGTAAAATTTCTGAAAATACAGAAACAGAAAGTTAGAAGAACTAACGTCAAAATAAATTCTGAAAAATAGTATAGGAATAAATCGAGCCCACTGAATACACAGTGTTCCCTTAAGGAATTATTCCCCTCAAGTACCCGAGGTTTTGGAATATATCCTCCCAGGATAGAACGATTTAACTCACCAGCGTATCGGTACCTAAAACTCTGGTGATCGGAGAACCACTAGATGGCAGTAAAACACACTGAAATATTTTGTGCAGAAGAAGAAGAAGAAGAAGATCAGAAAATTTAGTAAGTAAAAATTATGGGATTCAAGGCATATTTATAGCCAATTTCGTACTGTTTCTGAAAAGGTTTTGCAACCTTTCAGAACAGCCATAGCTGTTGAAACAGGTGTGAATCCTTTCAGAACACCCATAGCTGTTTTGAACAATTGTGAATATTGCGAAAAAATTAAAAACGGATTTAAAATAATCCGAGAAAGAAAAATGGGCCACACCGGACCGGGTCGCGGGTCATTTTGGATTTGAATTTTTGCGTTAATTAATTAAATAATTTGAAAGGAATTTTGTCCAAAAAGATTAATCAATCAATCTTTGACCAAATCCGAAGTCGAGCGACGACGACGGCGCGAGGCTTGCCTTCTTCTCAACTCTTTAAGAGCTAGAAGAAGAGCTTCTCTATATATACACGTAGATTTTCTTTTCTTCTTCCAATGAGGGATAAAGTGCACTAATTCAAAATTTCACTTCCCTCTATTTCTTTTTCCACCATTTTCCATTCATTCTCTTTAAGCTACACCAAGTTTAAAATTAAGCTACACTAAACTTAAAGACCAACAATATTTTCTCCATTAGGTGAAAAATATTTTCATTGGCATCTTCACAATTTAAATAACTAAACTCTAGAATATATTTTCTTAGAGAGAAAACATTTCTCGGAAAAAATTTAAAAAAGAGTTTCACAAGCAAATGCCGCCTTATTCCAATTGAGAAAAAAAAAAGTTAGTAATAACTCGTGAAATCAATATAATTGTTATAAATACAATGAACTAAAGTGGTTGTCCATTTAATTATTACATCAAATACATGAATCACTTGTATTCATATGTATCTATTTAATATGTAACTTTATTCTTTGTTTTTGAGGATGAACCTTTGTAACTATAAATAGAGCACTTTTGTCTTATGGATGATATACTTGAAATAAGAAGAATAGTTCCCTCCTCTCTACATCTCTTATATATTATTGTCTCTTCTCTTTTGGTGCTTTAGTGTATAATTATAATATTTAGTTTATAACACGTTATCAGCACGAATTAGTCTCTATCTTTACTATCAAATTGAATTTGATTTTCTCGTAAGTTGAAACGTCGACGGTGCTGCCAATTGCAATAACCAGGAAAGTCTGTAAATCTGAATCAGATCCAATTAGCGTGGTTAAGGTATACCCGAGAGGTTAGTATCCATTCTTGTTTGGTATTTTTATCTTTTACTAGTGATGATATCAAATTTAATGGCTCATTCGATCAATATATGGGCTCATGTGATTTCTTACCTTTGCCTCTAATTTGCCCCTGAAGTAGTAATATTTCAAATGAGGTATTAGGACATCGGGTTCAAGTCCTGGTACACCATGATAATAAGATATTGGTTTTGAGTTCCAACGCATTATGGTCTAACACGCCTTATATGGGTAAGACATCGGGTTTGAGTCTTAATGCACTACATTAATAATAATGATGATTGAGGCAAAATAATATGCTTTGAATGAAGCTCATCCCTCTAGATCTACTCCATTCTTTGAAGCGAATGTGATAGCAATAGATCAAAGTCTGAAAGAAGACTAAATAATTATCGGGACCGTATGAATAATAAAGAAGAAATATGTCTTCTAGATAGTGCTACGACGCACACCATATTAAAAGATAAGAGATACTTCTCTTATTTAATTATGAAATAAGTCAATATCATAACAATATCTGGTAGTACAAAATTAATTGAGGGCTCTGGAAGAGCGATTGTATTACTACCAGGAGGAACTATATTGGCTATTAATGATGCATTATATTGTAGTAGATCTCAAAGAAACTTGTTGAGCTTCAAAGATATTCACCAAAATGGCTATCATATTGAGACCACCAATGAAGGAAAGGTTGAATACCTTTATATTACTACAATAAAAGCGGAAAAGAAGTATCTGCTTGGAAAGCTTCCCGCATTTTTCTCCGGATTATACTACACTAATATTAGTGTAGTTGAATCACATGTCAAAGTAAACAAGGAGTTTACTAATGATTTTACTATTTGGCATGACCGGTTGGGCCATCCCGGTTATAATATGATGTGCAAAATAATTGAGAATTCACATGGTCATTCATTGAAGAACCAGAAGATTCTTCAAACTAAAGAATTCTCTTATGCTGCATGTTCTCAAGGAAAACTGATTATTAGACCATCAGTAATTAAAGTTGGAGTTGAATCTCCTGCATTTTTGGAACGTATACAGGGTGATATATGTGGGCCCTTACATCCTCCATGTGGACAATTCAGATATTATATGGTTTTAATAGATGCATCTACAAGATGGTCACATGTGTGCTTGTTATCAACCCGCAATTTGGCCTTTGCGAGGTTACTAACTCAATTAATAAGATTAAGAGCACAATTTCCAGATTATGCAATAAAGACACTTCGTCTTGATAATGCTGGTGAATTTACGTCCCAGGCCTTTAATGATTATTGCATATTAACTGGGATAATAATTGAGCATCCAGTTGCTCATGTTCATACTCAAAATGGTCTAGCAGAATCATTGATCAAACGCCTCCAATTAATTGCTAGACCAATGCTTATGAGAAAAAAAAACTTCCCATTTCGGCATGGGGCCATGCTAGTTTGCATGCAGCAGCTCTTGTGCGGATCAGACCCACAAGTTATCATAAACAATCCCCAATACAATTGACTTTTGGTTAGGAGCCAAATATTTCTCATCTTAGAATATTTGGATGTGCAGTATATGTTCCAATTGCTCCACCACAACGCACAAAGATGGGACCCCAAAGAAGGTTGGGGATATATGTTAGGTATGAATCTCATTCTATTATAAAATATTTGGAACCTATGATTGGAGATTTATTTACGGCAAAATTTGCTGATTGCTATTTTGATGAATCAGTATACCCAATATTAGAGGGAGAAAATAAGCAATTGCAAAAGGAGATATATCACTATCTCATTTAGATCCTCGAACAAAGTAATGTGAACACGAGGTTCAAAAGATAATTTATTTGCAAAATATTGCAAATCAGATGCCAGATGCATTTCACTAACCTACCAAGGGTGACTAAGTCACATATTCTAGGTGTTAATGCTCCTATTCGAATTGATGTTCCGGCTGGACAATCCATAAATACAAATGAGTCTAAGTCACGCTTGAAACGTGGTAGACCAATTGATTCCAAAGATAAAAATTCCCGAAAGCGAAAAAGAGAAAATGATCTAGGAGATCATAATATGGAGGCAATTGATCAAAAAGAGCCCCCTGAAATAACAAATGTTAAGACCTTATAGGAGGTCCAGGTACCTGAAAATAATAAGAATGAAGAGATCTCAATAAGTTATGTCTCTACAGAAAAAAGGTGGAACCGAAATAATATTATTGTCGACAACATTTTTGCTTATAATGTTGCTGTTGAGATAATGCAACAAGATGAGGATCTTGAACCAAGATCTGTTGATGAATGTAGACAAAGAAATGATTGGCCAAAATGGAAAGACGCTATCCAGGCAGAATTAGCGTCACTTGAAAAGCGTAAAGTATTTGGACGTATAGTCCGAACACCTGAAGGAATAAAACCAATAGGATACAAATGGGTTTTGTGCGAAAACGAAATGATAAAAATGAAGTCGTTAGATATAAAGCACGACTTGTGACACAAGGATTTTCGCAAAGACTTGGCATTGATTATATGGAGAAATTCTCCTGTGGTGGATGCAATCACTTTCAGGTATCTTATAAATTTGGCAGTCCATGAAAAACTTGATATGCGTTTGATGGATGTTGTCACAACCTACTTGTATGGCACATTAGACAGCAAAATTTATATGAAAATCCCCGAAGGGCTTAAAGTTCCTGAAACTAATAAATGTTTTCGGAAAACTTGTTCAATAAAGCTTCAAAAATTTCTATATGGATTGAAACAATCAACGCGAATGTGGTATAATCGCCTAAGTGAGTATTTGCTGAAAGAAGGGTATAAGAATGATCCAATTTGTCCTTGTGTATTTATAAGAAGGTATGGATCTGAATTTGTTATAATCGATGTGTATGTTGATGATCTAAATATCATTGGAACTCCCGGGAACTTCCAAAAGCAGTAGATAGTTTGAAGAAAGAGTTTGAAATGAAAGATCCCGGAAAGACAAAATTTTGTCTTGGTCTACAAATTGAGCATATGAAAGATGAAATTTTTGTCCATCAATCAACTTATACCGAAAAGATCCTAAAGTGTTTTTATATGGATAAAGCATATTCATTGAGTACCCCGATGATTGTGAGATCACTTGATATAAATAAAGATCCATTCTGACCTCATGAAAATGATGGAGAGCTTCTTGGTGATGAAACTTCATATCTTAGTGCAATTGGGGCACTAATGTATCTTGAAAATAATATTCGACCATATATAACTTTTGCATTAAGTTTATTAGCAAGATTTAGTTCCTTTCCAACAATAAGACACTGGAGTGGTGTTAAGCATATTTTTAGATACCTCCGAGGGACTATAGATATGAGATTATTTTATTCTTATGAATCCGATTCACAGTTGATTGGTTATGCAGATGCAGGTTATTTGTCTGACCCACATAAAGCCCGATCTCAAACATGCTATCTATTTACTTGTGGGGGTACACCTATTTCATGGCGTTCAACAAAATAAACTTTAACTGCTACATCTTCCAATCATGCAGAGATAATAGCTATTCATGAAGCTAGTCGAGAGTGTGTATGGTTGAGATCAGTGACTCAACACATTCAACAACTATGTGGTCTTTCTTTAAAAACAAACATTCCAACGATATTGTACGAAGATAATGCTGCTTGCATAGCTCAACTTAAAGGAGGATATATCAAAGGGGACAGAACAAAGCACATTTCACCAAAGTTCTTTTTCACACACGATCTTCAACAAAATAGTGAGATAGATGTTCAACAAATCCGTTCAAGTGACAATCTAGCAGATTTATTCACTAAAGCATTGCCAACATCAAAATTTGAGAAGCGGAGACATAAGATTGGAATGCATCGTCTCCGAGATGCTGTACTCTTTTTCCCTTAACCAAGGTTTTGTCCCAAGTGAGTTTTCCTGGTAAGGTTTTTAATGAGGCAACACTCAATGCGTATTACAAGATGTGTGTACTCTTTTTCCTTCACTGGACTTTTTCCCACTGATTTTTTTCTAGTAAGGTTTTAACTAGACACATTATTTTTTAAATGGACATCCAAATGGGAGTGTTATAAATACAATGAACTAAAGTGGTTGTCCATTTAATTCTTACATCAAATACATGAATCACTTGTATTCATATCTATCTATTTAATATGTAACTTTATTCTTTGTTTTTGAAGATGAACCTTTGTAACTATAAATAGAGCACTTTTGGCTCATGGATGATATACTTGAAATAAGAAGGATAGTTCCCTCTTCTCTACAACTCTTATCTATTATTTTAGTTTATAATTATAATATTTAGTTTATAACAATAATCAAACTGAATAAAATTATCCACAAAAAAACAAAAAATTGAATAAAATTACCATTCCACCACAACATTTCACAAAAACCAACAGCTAGTGATTGCCCTATCGGGCCAGGATTCAGTACGACTGCCGCTGCCATTGCTCGCCGGTGAAGGAAGATGAACTCATGGGACGAATGGGTTGAGTTGGCACTGCAGAAACTGGAGTCGCGTAAACTCCTCCGTTCTCTTAGACCCATTCATCTATCCAAGGATTCAAACATGTTAAGCCATTCTAATGCCGACGACTTCGAATTTTTCGATGAACTACGCCAATGGGATAGAGACACAGTGGAAGTTCAGATTTCAGAAACTACGTACCATAAATGGTTGCAAGACATTCCCAGTTCCGGTGCGGGTTATTTTTACTCCATTTCGTTTTTTTTTCTTCAAATTTTTTGTTTCGATTTCAATTTTAGTCTTCTCTTGTTGGTGGTTTCACTTACTGCGTAATCGCAGGCGAAAAGTTTCGATTTTTTTGGTTGCTAAATTTGGAAATAACCACCTAGGTAGCAGCTCTAGAATGCTGTAAATTATAGTCACATTGGCTGAATATAGTAGCTTAAGAACAGCAGGTGCAGCCCCTCTGACTAAATCTGCCACTGGTCCAGAAAAGAATGATACATATGCTTATGCTGTAATTCTCTTGCGTCGCATATTCTACGAAGTTGAAATGTTGTCTTCACTATTTTATTTAAAATTGCCTTGTAGGAGATGAGCTTGGTTGCAACGGTGTGGTGGATACTGAAGGAGGGGCAAGTGCTGGAACTTTCAAGAAGTTAATTTTATTCTCCGGAAATGATTATCTGGGCTTGAGTTCGCATCCTACAATTATCAAGGCTGCAACACAGGCATCTAATTATGCCTCTTCAACTTTGCATATATTAATGATTTTTGGCTGATACTAAATGCTCCCCATTAGCTAATTTGTTATAATTGTTGTGTTTAGGCAGTTCAAAGGCATGGAATGGGTCCAAGAGGTTCTGCACTAATATGTGGTTATACCAATTATCATCGACAGCTAGAGTCATCCTTGGCGGAGTTGAAAAACAAGGAGGTATTAACTTATTTCTTTGATAATTCTCTAAAGTTTCGAGTAGTGAACTTGCTTAAATGGAAACCAAATATAAATACACTGTAAATAATTGTGGGCATTGGAAGTGTGAAATGAGTTGGCATCTCACGTTACTCTCCTACTTATCTTTTCCTTCTGGTACTAGAACTTAGGGCCTATAATGCTGCTTGAAGGGTATATGGAAACCCATATGTTTGTTTATATGAAGCATTCATGTTAGAGTAATGTGGAGTTGGTATAACAGTATGACACACGTTTCCCTCAGCTTATCAATTAATCGAATGTTTTTGTTATCTTCATATTGATGTTGAAATCAACCAGATTGATGGAGGATGTCATGTCCAAAGTCTATTTTTAATGATCTTTCTCATACTTCTAATTTTACTCATAAATAAATATACACACACACACAAAAAAAATCCAACAGGAAATGAACATCTACATTTTGTGTGCGGGTTGGGGATTTTCCCCATCAAAGAAGTCAATTTACCATACTTTATCCGTACCTTCGCCATGGAAGAAGTCAATTACGTCTTCTTTCCATCTTATGAGTGTATTCCTTGCTTCAATGAGCTTCTCACGAAACAATAAATGAGAAAAATGCTTATCCACTGATATTCTTTGATTTTCCTTGTACTAAACCACTAAACATCTGTCTCTTTCCTTTCAACTGCTGAAATGTGGATCTCTTTGAGCGGGCAGGAAAAAAATATAGTAATACCTTTGGACTCAACCTCCACAGCCAATATTATTATACCAATTAACATTCTCATAATAACAAATAAATTCCACAGAAATTTCTCAAACAAATCCAATTTCTCATGGTTGTACGCTATTGCTTATTCTTAGTGACTAACTGATGCTAGGTTTTTGATTTTGGTAGTTGCAGGATATGAATAATCCTTCTGTAGGTTAAAATGTCAAATCTATAATGCTTCCAATGTAGTTGATGCTGCAGCTGCTATGTATTTAACTAAACGTAATTTGTTTGAGAGAGAGAGAGAGAGAGAGAGAGAGAGAGAGAGAGAGAGAGAGAGAATGAACAATCTTTTCAGTTAGAGAGAAAATCATCAATGGTTTCAGTTATGGTGTTGTATAGTCATGGAAGTTTCTTGCCTCTGGAGGCTTTGTAGAATGTAGAAGAGAAGTAACTTATGCAGAAATGAGAGCGTTCTGTTGTTCTATTGAATGTTGATGATCCAACATGCACCCAGTAACACAAATAGTCCTCTGTTGTCAAATTGATTCTTCATCTAGTTAAGAAACAAATCCTAAAAACAAATACATAAAAAAAGAAATAACAGAACTCCTAAATGTTCCTTACTATGAGACCCCCCTGCGGGAAGGAAAAAAAATTGAAAAAGAAAAAGAAAGAAATAACTACCTTCTTGTAAGATGACCAGAAAATACAGTGGTATCCAGTTTGACTCTTTACTAGATTTGATTCTCGCATCTAGTGGCAAAATTACTTCCAGTTAAGGGAGTAACTGTCACTGACTTGAATGCTATGAGCCACTATCAAATTACTTCTCTGTCTGCCTTCAAATTCTTATTACAAGAATGTGTTGGTATCACAGACTTTCATCTTTACCATCTGACTACAGAATACATATTAAAATGAGAAAACCCCTCGGAATCATTTTAACTGGCTGATAATTTCTAAAATTTGCTCTTCATAAAAAAATTCAAAATTGGCTTTGAGTCTTACTGCCGAAGAGTATGATGCGGGAATCTGCACCTTTTAGGGGAATCACTGATATAAACTGATGCATTCTTCCTCTAATTTCATATTAGGATTGCCTTCTTTGTCCCACAGGCTTTTCAGCAAACATGGCCTTTATGACTGCTGTAGGCAATGTCAGTATGCTCTTAGCCGGTGGAGGTCAACCTTCAGTAGATGCAAGGGTTGCTGTCTTTTCTGATACCCTGAATCATGCATCAATTATTGATGGTATACGCCTAGCAGAGAAACAAAAGAGCATAGCTGTTTTTGTCTACCGGCATTGCGACATGCGACATCTTAATGAGCTATTGTATGTTCTTATTTTATTTTATTCTTCTACCTTCCGTGAATGTTATTGTCTCTTTGGCTAATCCTGTGTTTGCGTTTTAACAGAACAAATTGTACAATGAAGAGAAAAGTTGTCATTACTGACAGGTTAGTCTCGATTTAAATTTCAACCATTATCAATTTCATATGCACTGGCATCATCCAAGAAATCTACAATGGAAGAAAGACAAAACAGTAAACACAAAAGCTGAGATAAAAGAACGAAGGAGTTATGGCGGTGCTGAATTCGTAATGTACATAGAGAATTGCTTCTCTTTGATTGAGTTATTTGTATGATATCTTTTGCTGTGCAAAGATGATGCAGTGATTGCTAAAAGTAGTTGTAGGAATATTTGATGAATCCTCAGTTTTGTTCTTATTACCAGCTTATTTAGTATGGATGGAGACTTTGCCCCAATGCTTGAGCTTGTGAAGCTTCGTAAGAAGCATGGATTTTTGTTGGCAATTGATGATGTAAGTTTCAAAGCACCTGATACAAAAGTATGTCATTTTATCAATTGATGATGCAAGTTTCAAAGCTTCTGATGCCAACACCTGTCACTTTATTTTGTTGCTCTAATCTCACCATAGCTCTAGATATTAAAGTTTCCTTCCTTCATACATAAATCTAGTGCATATTTTATTGGAAACATTTTACAAAGTAAATGATAACTAAAATTTCACCCCCAGGGTCTATGTAGCGGTAAGCGCGTAATGTGCGATGCGTGGGTTAGGCGTACATCGCGGAGTCGAAACCGCTTGGAATTTAACTGGAGAAGGTTAGAGGGACGGCCCCGTTATTCATCGAGTTTCGGACCAGGCACCACTAGCCTGGGGGATTTCTCAGATATAAAAATAAAATAAATTAAAATTACAATCTCCATGTTCATTTACTTTCTCCCTAAATCCTGTTCATGTGATCATTTGTGACAGTGAACTGCATTTTTCTACTTGTATAGTTAAATTGGATTGCTATGATAGTTTAATTTATTGTGACAGAATTTAGTTCTTCTTTCGCTCTCACTCGTAGGCTCATGCAACATTTGTTTGTGGTGAAACTGGTGGTGGGGCCGCTGAGTTGTTCAATTGTGAAAGTGATGTGGACATTTGCTTAGGTACTCTGAGCAAGGCTGCAGGTTGCCATGGTGGATTCATAGCATGCAGGTACAAGTATTGAAAGAACAGAGGAAACTTGATACATATGCTCTCTGATTTAACATTATCGAGTACTGCATGGATTTATAGTTCTTATCTTGTGTTAATTAATTTGTTCAATGGACCTGAGACTTGCATTTAGGAGCAAAATATTTTACGTACTGCTGAGAGTCCCAACATTGAAACCAGTTGACAGTTAAATAACACTTTTGGTGCCAGTCTTGCTTCATGAGAACTTGAACTAGTCTATGTAGAAGATTGATTTTGGTTACCTTTATTTGTGCGGATCATGCATAAAACTCTAGGTTTGGATCTGGTTCTCTACCCCTGAAGTTTCAGTTGAAGATATTTATCCATGCAAAAGGCAATACCTGGTCTACTGTATTTGCCTTTATTCCTATTACATGTGAAATTTTCCCCTCAAACAACAGCACATATATATTGAACCTATGTTGCTCGGACTCTTAAAAAATGTTGCCGCACCCGTGTCGGATCCTTCAAAAATGCACTACTTTTGGAGGATCCGACACGCACCCAACGGCATTTTTGAAGAGTCCGAGCAACATAGTATTGAACAATCCAACTATAGCCACCTTTATTTGAAAAAAGAAAGAAATTTGATTATGGCCACACTGCCCACCTTTTTGAAAGTCAAACTGATTGTTATGAGCCACAATTGCTTTATGGACACTAGCCTCAGGGATCTCTCGGTTAATAAAAAAATTGGTCTACTAGGTACATGTTAGATAGTCATATTGACTGTTATTTTCAATCAGAAGTTATTATTTACAGTTCTTCTATTTTTTGGGGTTGAAATGCTAAATGAACAGCAAGAAATGGAAGCAATTGATACAATCAAGAGGCCGCTCTTTCATATTTTCAACTTCTACCCCGGTGCCTGTAATTGCTGCTGCTCATGGTAAATCTACTTATCAGAATGGAAAATTTAGTTATTGCTCTTATTTGAGGCCATTTTATAGATGAAGATATTTGTTGTTGTATCTCATGATCTCATCTATTAACGGAGAGGTGTGGAGAGTTTCTCCTTTGTTCCTTCCTGCCTTTTCCTCCCTTCTTTTTCACTTAAATTATGTGGTGTCGGTCCAGTTTGCATGCACCTCAACTATCTTGTTGTACCTTAATCCTCCCACAAGTACTGAGTAACTCTTCCCACCAAATCTTAGATAGAAGAGAAAAACTCACCCTTTTTTGTCTCTGGTGTAATTCGAACCCTAGTCTCTCACGGTCTTCGTTCCATCTTCATCGACTGATAGGGTGCAAGAAATGGATAGCCTTATCTGGCACTTTACGTGAAATGTTGTCTTTCTCAATCCCATATTTATGGGCAATTTCCCCCACTTATCCTAGATGGAAAATTGCAAAGGAAATATGGCCTATTAAAAATGAGTGTGAGCTGGAAAACTGAACCATGTTAGGATGGAGACTGGACATAATTTTTGAACTGCGAGTTTATTGTGGCTTGCTTATACATTGTTAATGATGTAACGTATGTAGCTGCTGCTGTTGTGGCAAAAAAGGAGATGTGGCGTAGAAGAGCTATTTGGAATAGGGTGCAAGATTTCCGTGATTTAACAGGAATTCCAATTACAAGTCCTATCATCTCCCTTATTGTGGGAAATGAAGCGACGGCTCTGCAATCTAGCAGGTTACTTTTCTTACTGTCTATCTCTCTTTGTCCAGCACAGTCTCTCTTAATTTGTTCATAACTGTCACATTCGTTTCTTAACAGGCATCTTTTGCAACTTGGCTTTCACATAACTGCAATAAGACCCCCGACTGTGGCTCCTAACTCATGCAGGTTTGTCACTGATGTATCTCTCTCTCTGAAGTTGTGATGACTGCTGATGTTTTTTTCACATCTTCATCTGCATGATTATTATATATTACATTACTTTCTTTATAGTCTGCAATTATAGTGTTGGGGCGTCTCGTACTTGGCTATGCATAGAATTTTGGGTTGGTTTTCTTGCATTTCCTCTTTGTTTTCGAGAAACTTCGAATGAAGCTGTCCTCAATTTTCACATGCTTAATGATGTTTTTGGTCATCAATTGCACTTTGCTTAATTTGTTTTTTTCTTTTTCTTTCTGACAGTGGCTTATCTTGGGCGTTTACTTGTTAAGCAGTTTCAGAATATTATCCTACACATGCAATAGGTTCATTTATTTTTACCTTCTTTTCTCATCTCTTGCCTACTCCCCTTTCCTCAGGTTAAGGATAACACTGAGTGCAGGTCACACATTGGATGATATAAGAAAGCTCATAGCAGCGCTGTCTCAATGTGTCAACTTAAGTGAGATCGGATTCTACTGCGCAAGCTGGAATGCCCGACTCTAATTATATTTATTTGCCTTTTCGATGCATTTGCTTATGTAGAAGAGTGAATTTTAGTATGAAATGCAATTAATGAAGACATCTGCACAAGAGTGACTTGTAATGTTCTTAGCATTCTATATTAATTTAGCAGGTCTAATTTTCGTACAGTAAATACGAGCTGCAATTAATGAAACCGATGCCTTCTTCAGTAAGTGCAATCGTGAATTATTTACATTGGTTTTTGCCCCTTCTGGGCGATGAAATCTAGCAGTTAATGAAATTCAATAATAATTTTGGCACCCAATTGATGAAGGGTACGAAGTCTGTTCTCAGCCACTTGCTGGTTTAAATGAAAAATCTGTTCTCAGCAACTTTCTGGTTTAAATGAAAATATAATGCCATAAAAATCATAGTATCGTTTTGTCAAGTGTCAGTTGTACTCGAAACATAATATTTCTTCAACTTTAACTCTGAGGTTGGATATTAAATGCTGGAGTATATTTCCTTCCATGCAGATTTACATACTTCATCTACCGGTTCAACCCAATTACCCAAATGACCAGCAAAACAGAACGATACACAGATTCCTACCAATACCATTAGAATAACAGCATCCATAGCAAAAGCAAAACAAGGCCAAAAAAGCAGAATCTTCAACTTATATACGCTTGGAAACGGAAGGACCTAATAATAGTCTAGATACTATACTCTATATAATTCTTCTAAATATGAACCAGTTGCCAATTTCTCATCCAATGGTGGACTGATCATCTGAGGCGTTAGTGTTGCTTGGAGTAGCGAGAACTAACCAACTTGCAGCACCCTGGGGCAAGGATGTGGCTGAGGAAGAGCAGCATTTACTTGCTTGTTGCTGACCTGAGTCCTTCCCACTCATGGACACCTGGCTAGCCCTGTCATCTCTTGAAGCTTGCCAAGGTTTACCCGTCTTGTCTCCATTCACTGGAGAGGACAATGTCTTGAACACATACACAGAGAAGGTCGCAATCAATTATTAAGTCCTATCTACAACATAAAGAATTCACTAAAATGCAATAAGCATTGAAGAGAGAGGATGGTATTCTCACATGAGGCATGACAGTAGTTGTGGTTATAGTTTGCCTTGACGTTGGGGCTTGTCGAAATCCTTCACCAGCGCTAAAAGGGACATCATTTAAGTTGATCAGAGTGGTTGTCTTGTTGCTAGTAGAGTAATTGTTATCCCCAGCTTCATAGCGAGTTTCACTAGAGATGGTGGATACAGTAACAGTGACAGCTCTTCTTTCAGGGACAGGCTTGACAGGGGAAACTGGCTGCTGCTTATTATGCTGGTAGTAAGGCAGCAAATAAGGAGCTGCTATGGCAGTGGAAGAAGAGACTGAGGGTGGTGTTGGGACCATATGAACATCTTCAACCTGGACCGTAACCTGATTGGACATGTTGCCACCATTATTCTTGTTGTTGCGAACCATGTTTGGCCAGAGGAAACTACCCTGGGGTTTGCAGATCCTGAAGCCACTCCTAAGTCTTTGTATCTTGGCAGCTTTTTCCTCAGCTGTTGGAGTAGTTTTTTGTGCTTTTGTGGCTGCTTTCAGCTTGGGGTCAACTGCTATTAGCTCCTTGCTCTGATCATCAGCATCTGCTTTTGATCTCTTCTTTTCCCCTACTGTTACTACCTCTTGCACTCCCTGTTTCTCTAGTTCCACTTGCTTTTTCTTTTCTTCTGTCGACAACATTAATGTGGAGATTGACTTTTCTTTTTCTTCCAGTTTAGACACTAGGCTCAGACACTTTTCCTGTATTCGTAACAAAAGCACCCATTTTAATTACTAGTCCATACAGCAGTTATTACTACTTACATATCTACAGTAATATGCATCTACTTCCTAACCAGTCAAACATTAGCCTCAACCTACTCCTAACAAGAAACATAAAAACTCAGAGATCCAGGGAGGGGGAGTAGAGTATTGCACGTTTAGAGAAATGAATAAGTTGGGTGTCTCAAATGTAACTCGAAGTACAAGGTGTAAGTGTTAGTGGCATCTAACTCCAAGCATTCATGTGGCTACATGCAAAGCAATAGCATGTGTCCAATTTGACCAATTTGGACTTTGGGGTCCAATACTATTTTTGTTTTAAAAGCGGACTAGAATTTATTCAAAAAAATTAGTAGTAAATTGATTAGAATACCTCCATTTTGGCCATAAAATCTGAAGTGGTCAGCATTAATTGCATCTTGTACTTTTCCTGCAACAAAAATGAAACATGAAGTATAAAACTTTGAAACACAATTCAATGACAAACCACTACTATGTCTTTTAAAAATTACTGATAAATTACCATTGTATTTGAAGTCTCAATAGCTTGGCTTTGCTTCTTCTTGAATTCAAGCTCCTCAATCCTTCTGTTCAAACAAAAATAAAGTAACATATTAGCACAACCTAAGATTATATTTCACCAGCGCAAAGACTTTGAATTACAGTAATCATCAAAGCTGTATTCACCTTTTCAGCCTTCCAACTTCTTCTTCCAACTGTTCCTTGGAACTCACCATCTCCTCCCAGTCTCTGTCACGATTACAGACATAACAAAACCCATCAGTGCTCCACATGAATAATCATAGAACAACTTCAATTTTTTCCTGTTACATAGACATATGCACACAGAGAAAACTAGTGAAGAATTTTCTGCTTAACCTTTTGAGTACAAAAATCTCATCTTTCAGGTGCTTGAATTCCTGAGCACAAATGGGGTGTTGAATGGGGGAGTCTCCAAGCTTCCAACCTGGTGGGGGAATCCAATAAGGATCATTAACACCAGCCTCCTTCCTGATATTGACTAAGTCTGCACTCTCCAGCCAATACTCCATTGCTCCCTCAGCATTGTGACGACGGCGAAAACGTTCAGTTCCTCCAGGTGCAATCTTACCGGCCAAGTGCTTGAGCAGATGATCCAGCAGGCCCGTATCTCCAATGCACTTCCGCGCCTCTGCTCTCAACTCTGGCCTGATAATAGGGTTATTTGCCGTTGCTCCCTTTGCCTTCATCACCTCCATTAAGTTTTTCTCCGCTAACTCGTACCTGAACACATTAGAAAAGGGAAATGATTCAGGAGTCTTTTTTTTTTCTTCTCTTCTGAACCTGCAATACATATAAAGTATTTAATTAAATACCTCTCAGCAGACCAACGGTCTTTGGGGTCTTTGTATACTGACAAAACCCTGCATTTGTTTTTCTTCTTAATCTTATTTTTCTTCTCATCAGGACCCCTTGTTGTCTTTGCCTTTTTCTTTACTGTAGTAGCTCTAAAGCTATACCTCTTTCTCTTTAGATTCTTGTTAATCTTTTCTGTTACAGCTTCCTCGTCATCTTCCTCTTCTGCTTCTTCATCTTCTTGCTTTACTGATTCACCATCAATTTCATCTTCTTCCTCCTCATCGTCCTCTTCATCTTCTTCAGATTTTTCTGGTGTTTTAAGTTTTAGAATTTCTTCTCCTTGAACAAAGCTGGAAGAAGACTTGGTGTTGTTGCTTTGGTCTTCGTGTTTCCCCAGAAACTTGACCTGCCGGCGTACCCCCCAGGTAACCATCCCATTGACCTTGAGCTGAGACAAGCAGATGCCATTCTTTGCAGCAGGAACAGCAGCCAAAGTAGTATAGTTGACTAACCAGAAGCTATGAAGATGTTTCTTCTCGGCAAACTCCTGAGAAGGAACTTGACGAAGAAGTGCTTTACTAGCCAGAGCTGTTCCCATTACGAACTTCTCATCAAAAGCTGGATACATTTCTCGTTTGCTATTGCTGAAGTATGTTTGTAGTGACTGCATGCTCGGGTACCTCACTGCCACATTCAATACAGTTCTCTCGCTCACCTGAAAAATCAAAACATATTTCGGTTACTTAGTCTAGGTTCAAATTTAAAACCAGAAAATATATAATTTTTGTACGATAACATCAGGATTTTCTGACCATAGCAACTCGGATGGACTTGAGTTGAACTGGGGTCCTAGGAGGCAAATATATATGATCAATCTCGTAAATAGAACCCATCTCAATATTCATCTTTGCATTCTGCAGAATTTCATGGTCTGCTGAAAAGCAAAGAAAAGGATCATAATAAGAATACATTTTCCCAGAAACTATCGTTACTTTTGAAAACCCAAAAGCTTACTTATTAGATATATAGATACTACTACTACTACACAAAAACAAATGCCAAAATGGGGGTTTAAGAAATTGATTCATATGAGGTTAAAATACAGTACTACTACAGCAGAAAGAGAGTGAGTGAGTACCATTGCGTTTTAGGGTACAGCGATCAGATGTGGGCAGAAGAGGTTGGTTGTCATGTCTGGCCAAAGCTGGAGTGTCTGCGCAGGCGACACTGCTTTGATTTTGCTGTTTCAGGTAATCCATTTCCTGTACGTATATATATAAATAAAGCTGTATTACAAAAGATGAACACCCACTACCACCATTATCCTTTCTCTCAGACTAGTACGATATATATGCACGTACTCTCTCTCTCTTTTTCTTCAAATATGTCACAGAATATACTCTACATGAGTTTATTATATACACTATGATCACTTAGAATATTATATTAAGTTATTAACATGCATAATCGGATAGTATTTATCTAATAAGTGTTTCTTTCGCCCCACTCATGCGGGTTATTTATAATCATCATTATCAAGCAGATTTCTTTTTGTCTTTTTTTGCAGGAAAACATAATACATGCACGCACTCGTATTGAAAGCTATTGGTCAAGTAAAAATGCCATTAATGTGGCGCGTGCATTTAATCATAACAATATGTTATAGGCGCGTGTAAAGGACTCCCATTTATATACAGAGAGAGATAGAGAGAGAGAGTGGTTACGAGGTTGGCTTGAATGGCTTTTTTGGATCTTTTTCTGTAGTAAGTTTCCATTGTTGCCATTATCTGTAAGCAAATAAAGCAAATAATATATAAATATGAGTGATTAACGCTAATGACTTGCATAAAAAGTTGGATTTTTTGGGGTTAAATTTCAAAAGGTTGAAAATGACTATCTATCTGGGTAAAACATGAATAAAAAAAAGAAAGTGGAGAAGCGGTGTTGAGCTGCCATTAGGGTTTTTCCCCAGAAATGATCAGTTCCATGAATAGTAACGCATTAAAGATAGCGGCTGAAAAGCAAAAAGATCAAAAACACTCATACGGATAAATACCCAGACATGAACTGCTAACCCTCAGTGTCCGTACATTTCAACACTCTCATGCTCTTCAGTATACGCCAACTGAATATTTATATAATATATTCATCCATACACAAGCAGTGCAAGCACTGATAAAAAGGTGAAAAATCCCAGTGCTTTTTGACTAAACTGCTGCTTGATCAGTCCTAAAAGGCTGTAAACTTACGGAAATCGCAAATAAATGCATGATTCATGAACTTTCATATTCATATCAAAGCAAGACCAAAACAAGAAGTTGTGATCTTTTTGTTTTGTTTTGAAGATTTTAATTTACTAAAGAGAATAAACACATGAAATGGTTGCAATTTCGAACACCCTAGAGTACTCCATTTTTTTTCCCGAGAAAAAAAAACAAGATGGTTTCTTGGAAAAAACTTTACAGCATGAAAAATGAAGAAACCCTAACTGCCATATATCCCTTCCCGTCTACACACACACACTTAGAGAGAGAGAGAGAAAGAGTTAGAGATATTATTCATCTGCAACAATAAACACTCGTTTTACTGAAGCGATTAAGGATTGAAGTGAGAAATACAAAGAAGAACATAAGAGAGAAAATGAAAGGTTTGTTTATACCTATCGTCGTATATGCTGAAATTAAAGACACTGAGTTTCTGGAGAGAATGCTGTGGAAGCTGAAGAGAGTTAGTGAATGGGAAAGTATAGAGAGATCGCTAAGAAAACACGTATATGAATGGAAATTAGATGATTCTGGAATTCGGAATCGTATTGTTGCAAAAAATGCAACGAAAAAATGGAGTGAAGAAGGTTGTTATTCTGAGAGTTGGGAGCAGTACCGAAATGAAATTGAGCAGCAAAGGGAGAGAGAAAGTAACTGAGTGAGGGCTGGTCTTGGTCCCCACTATGTGAAAGACGACTCTGCCCCTACGTGACCTTCTCTTTCCTTCCATTGTTCCTTTTGTGTTTCTTGCTATTAAGCAATATCGACAATGATTCCAATTCAAAACTAAGGCCGAATTCATATATTACATAAAAATGTGTACGTAATTTGCCTAACAATTACTCAGATTATATATGAAATAAACAATGCGAACCTTAGGTGGATTTAAATTTTAAGCATACGGATACAAAATATTGCAATTTGAACATAAAAATTATAATTTTCAGAAAAAAATAGTATTTGGAGTTAAGTTAAAAAATATATTAAAAATTTAAAATTATATTTGGACATACATTTCATTTTGAAAAATATTATAATTTTAAAAAGTGGTAGAAGCTACTGTTTCAAACTTTAAACTCAATTTATACCCAAACAATATTTTGAAGATGATTGTCGAAAAGAAAAATAAATTATGAACAAATAGGTCCTTAGTTTACAGCGAACTCATGTGCATGCCTCAGACGAGTATTAATCCCCCAAGAAAAAAAAATTAATAAGATCTCCTAATTTCCTTCTTTTTCGTATTTTTGAAATCTTATCGACGGTCACTGAATGATGTTGTTTATTTAGAAAGTTAGATACCAATTTCTTTTTGACGTTGCGTTTAAATCGAAATTTAACTTTTCGGTAAAGCGACGAGTTCCGCCAATATATATATACTTTTCTTCTCAGCCAAAAATTGCCATTGCCACAAAGATGGCTTGCTGCCGGAAGAGAAACATCTCTCAAGTTGGAGAAAGATGACAAACAACTCCGAGCAACGATGTTGAAGAACCGTTTTGCTGACATAATCTTCAACAACTACTCGGCCAAGATTTTGACGAACAACTAATGATGAAGCAAAAGGTGCAGTTGCGTGAAGAGATCAAGTTGAAGAAACAAAGGCAAAGAGAAAGAGAAAGAGAAGCTGCTCGTATTGCCATACAAAGTATAAAAAGAACAGTGAATTGCCATACAAAGTTGTCTGTTACAAGGTGACTCCAATAGTTCCACTGTTCCTTCAATAATAAGAAACCTTCCCGGTATAAACTTGGTTGTAGACCTTAATTGCAAAGACGGGGAACTACAGGCCAATGAGGGCAACAAAAGCAGAATAGACACGAGTGATAACAAGGGCAGTGATACAGACAAAGAAGACACTGAAGAAGTTTTGGAAAGTCAAGACACTGAGAATCCTAATCCTAGCAGGAGAGGGAGAAGGGAGACTCGAAAAAGTTGTAAAGGTAAAAGAAACAGAAATCATCCTTCTCAGAAGAGGATACAAAAAGAAGATAACTCCCCTAATATTTCCCATGATTAGTGCAATCTTTTGGAATATAAGGGGTGTAAGATCCAAAAAAGCCATTCACAGGCTTAAAAACTCATTGACATTAACAACACTCAGTTCGTGGCGATCTCTGATCCTTTTATCTCAAAAGAGAAAATAGATGTCTACAGAAGGTTCTTAGGACTTCAATTCTGTCACTCTAATGGGAACGCTCAGATTTGGTGTTTTTGGAACAACGTCAACAACTATCAGATTGTCTTTGAAAGTGACCAGCATGTTACTATCAATTTGGTGAAGGCCATCAATAATCAAAATATCATAATTATTGCTATCTATGCTAAGTGTAAGACTATAGAAAGAAGAGACCTTTGGTCCTCACTACAACAAGATCGTGTTAGAGTTAATGACCCTTGGTGCATCAAGGGTGATTTTAATGTGATCCTTGACCCGGATGAAAAACTAAGGGGTAAACCCCATCGAATGTACAAAAGCACTGATTTTCAGAGTTGTATGGATAATTGCGGAGTTACGGACATTGGTTTTTCTGGGCCAAAGTTTACTTGGTGTAACAACAAGAGTCCAAAGAAGAGGATCTGGAAGAGACTGGATCGTGTCTTTGTAAATGACAAACGGGACTCTATTTTTCAAGGCAATTCTATCAGACATATGGCAAGAACAGGTTCAGACCATAGACCTCTTCTTATGAAAAATTTATCATCTCCTAGTAATTGTGTCAGGTACTTCAGGTTCCTTAGCTGCTGGACTAGTATGCCTGATTTTCTAAATGTTGTTAGGGATATATGGACTGCCAATGTTATAGGAAACCCTATGTGGGTGTTGCAAACTAAATTAAAGACGCTTAGTAAAAGGTTAACGCAATGGTCTAGGGAGGACATTGGGGATATTCATGAAGCGGTTAATAACTGGAAAGAGAAAATTCAAATCTTAGAAGAGAAGGATATTGAGGACAACTCGGAAATGAGTAGAGAAGAATTAAACAGGGCTCATGCGGAATATACTAGATGGCTTAGCATTCAAGAATCCATTTTCAAACAGAAATCAAGAGTTAAATGGTTTGAGGAGGGTGACAAGAATACCATGTATTTTCATTGCATGCTCAGGGAAAAGAGAAGAAAACAACAGGTAAACAGAATCAAGAACCACAGGGGCAATTGGATAACGGGTGATGAGAAAATTCAGAAAGCACCTGTCAGACATTTCAAGGCACAGTTCAACCTTCCCGAGCCAGAGTTCAATCCTAAAATTTTGGAATGTATATCAAATTGCATCACAGAACAGGAGAACAACTATCTAAATCAGATGCCTGAAGAAGAGGAAATCAGGAAAGCTGTAATGAGTCTTAGTGGGGAGAGCACGGCTGGCCCAGACAGATACAATGGAGCTTTCTATCATAGCTGCTGGGATACCATCGGAAAGGAGGTTGTTGCTTTCGTGACAGAGGTTTTTAAAGGCAAAGGTTTGACTAAGTTTTTATCTCATACTTGTTTAGATTTGATTCCAAAAATTGATTCTCCCCCTAGTTTCTCTGATTTTAGACCAATTAGTTTATCTAATAAAATCATTTCCAAAATACTCTCTTTAAGACTAAATTCTCTTTTGCATAAACTAGTCTCTCCTAATCAAAGTGGCTTCGTGAAGGATAGACTAATTTATGAAAATGTGTTACTAGCTCAAGAAATAACTCACAATATTTCAAAAGAAAATAAATGAGGGAATGTGATCATTAAACTTGATATGGCTAAAGCTTATGATAGAATGTCATGGCACTTTGTCCTTGCGGTGTTAAAAAAGTTTGGATTTTCCAATCAATGGATAGACATGATTCATAACTTGATTTCTAATGTGTGGTACTCGGTTATTATTAATGGAACTAGACATGGTTTCTTTTCCTCATCACAAGGCCTTAAGCAAGGTGACCCCCTTTCCCCCTCTTTGTTTATTATAGCTGCTGAAGTGTTGTCCAGATCCCTCAATAGCTTGTACAATAATCCTGATTTCATTCCCTTCTCAATGCATGACAATGTCCCCAAAATTAATCACTTGGAACATGCAGATGATATTGTTATTTTCTGTAGTGGTAATTAGGGGTGTGCATTCGATTTATCGATTCGATTTTGACCCTTATCGATAATTACTTATCGATTATCGATTTGTACATATGATTATCGTTATTGTTTCAATAAGGTTTCGATTTTTTCGATTTTGATTTATCGATTTTTGGGGCTTATCGATTCGGTTATCGATTACACCAAAAAGAAAATTTGCGGGATTCCACGGAAATTATATCGCTATAAACACGCCAAACTAATATGAAAAAAAAGAAGCTAAAATAAAGATGTTCTTTATGTGACATGAATTAACAGGCTGTTGGTAATCATACAACAGAGTTGAATATACTACTATACTAGTTAACTTCTTCTTTGCTTGATCATTTCCTTGCTAACTTTTAACAACAGAGTACTGGCATAAAAAGAAGAAGGGAGTCCGGCAGCTTGGCATGGCAGCCCCATCAGAGTCACCGGCCAGTCAAACTCAAACACAAAAAAGAGTTTGTACGTATCTGGCATTTCCAGCTAAGTCATGAGCTGATGATACAGAAATCCAAAAAGATAGAGCAATATCATAATAATTGTCCCCTCTATCCTTCATCTCCTTCACAAGCAAAGTAACTTTTACACAACATATGATATTCAACACCAACTCTAGAGAAGAGCAAGGACCAGAAACAATTACAAAGCAGACTACATTTAACGACATTCCTGCACTGTTTTGTTGAATCCTCTAGTGACCCTACTTTTGAAATTCCCACTCACTATTATCTGAAATGAGGAAAAGAGTTCCAACAATTATGATATAGTTAACAAGACAACTAAACAATGCCAAAGACAAAGTTGATAACTACCTAATGGACACACTTGACGGGTTTTGAGCCAGCGACTGATGCAGTGGAAAAATAGTTTCTACCAAGCTTTAAACCTGAAAGAAATTAAGAAAAATATTAAGAATTTTGTAATACATCACATTCTTTTACAAGTATATTATTTAAAATGGAGAACTTACATAGAAGCTAACAAACTCTAGCAAACATCGTCGGTGGAAGCTTCTTTGTCAAGATTAGTAAAATCTAATAAGAATATATATTACAAGTCAAGCAATTAATATATTATTTAACTATCTTAAGCAATACAATAAAATTAATTAAAATATAAATACCTTTCTCGAGTGTCTCGAGAAAATCTAAATCTTCCTCAACATTTACAGGAAGCGATTCACTTCGAAGCTAATCTTGAAGGCACACTAGAGTTTCAACCAATTTAGGAGTTAATGAACTCCTAAATTGGTCAAGAATACGCCCTCCGGTACTAAATGCACTTTCATATGCCACACTTGAAATAGGAATAGCAAGCACGTCTCGAGCCATCTTACCAAGAATAGGAAATCTAGGTGAGTTCACCTTCCACCAAGCCAAGATATCAAAGTCCGGTCTTTCATTTTCAGGATCTTCTGCAAGATACTTTTCCAATTCTGTTTTAGAATCTACACCTCCACTTGCAGCTTTATGTTTCCTTATTTCATCTAAGAGTGCACCTAAACCAGTTGAAGTTTCCATTGTGCTGAATGAAGAGCTTGGCAAAGAGGTAGAAACTTTACCACCAGTATCTTTTGAAACCGACTTAGAGACATACTCATTAAACAATGAACTCATATAAGTATGAACCTCTTTTTCAATAATTGTCCCTTCATCATCTCCAAACATCTTCTTAAGTACAAAACTAACAGTAGTAAACTTGTAGCGAGGATCCAAAACACAAGCAATGAAAATCATTTTGTTCATTTTTTTTGGTTCACCCCAATACTTCTCAAATTTTTTCCACATACTTAATGCCATCTCACTCAAAAGTTCATCTTCAGTTGTT
Source organism: Nicotiana undulata (assembly GCA_005239495.1). Taxonomy (NCBI): domain Eukaryota; kingdom Viridiplantae; phylum Streptophyta; class Magnoliopsida; order Solanales; family Solanaceae; genus Nicotiana; species Nicotiana undulata. Next base: position 68,541 of record ML249130.1, read on the forward strand.
ATTAATCGATTTAAGTAAACAGCAACTTGACCAATTTCAATAAAATGGGCATTCGATGTTACATAAAGTGACCCGGACACCTTCAAAGTGAGATTATAAAATATTTCAAGAAATTGTGCAATTCTCTTTACCTCATCCCAATCAGTTCTTGTAAGAATACCTACAGGCTTTCCATCTGAAATGGCATCAAACATAAGATAACGTGACAAGCCGGTATCACGATCAGAATATTCTTTAATTGCACGCTCATATTCAATAGCCCTGCTCAACATCAAGTAGGTGGAATTCCACCTTGTAGGAACATCTAAGCATAAAGACTTCTTGACAATATTTTCACTTTCACAACGCTGAAACTTCCTCAACCTAGCAGGCGACTGTCTAATGTATGTGACTACACATCTAACACGAGCAATAGAAATACCTGATTCTTTTAAACCATCTTTCACAATAAGATTTACAATATGTGCCATGCATCTCATGTGAGGGTGTTGACCATTCATGGAATTGGTTCCCCAATCATCTAATTTGTCAGACAACTTCTCCATGGTCACATCATTTGAACTAGCATTGTCAACTGTGACAGTGAAAATCTTTTGCAAACCCCACTCACGCAAATAATCAATAATACACCTTGCCATATCTTCACCTTTATGACTAGTAATTGGAGAGAAGTTAATAATTCTTTTATGCATAATCCATTCACTATCAATGCAATGGGCTGTGATGCACATATAGTTAATTTTTTGAATAGAAGTCCATGTATCAGTGGTAAGACTTACTCTTTGACTTGTTCCTTTAAGAAACTTCATTAATTTATTTTTTTCCACATTAAAAAGAGCAAAACAATCCCGTGTAACAGTAGTACGGGAAGGAATATGAAAACAAGGTTGTGCCACTTTCATAAAGTTTCTAAAGCCTTCCTTCTCAACAAAACTAAATGGAAGTTCATCAACAATCACCATACGACACAAAGCCATCCTACACTCTTCTTGATCAAATTTCTATGGAATAAGATCACCTTTATTACCCCCCGGTAATGATTGATATGGTAATAGTTTTTGAACTTTTTCAACTTTATAAGGATTCTTTGGACATTTATCGACATGACTATTCATTTGTGTTGTACTTTTGCTTTTTGTCACAAAATATTCTTGTCCACAAAATCTACATACATATTTATTATTTC
>ML249130.1:69846-86977 GCA_005239495.1 Nicotiana undulata
GTTTTTTCCTTTGTTTTGTAACTGTCGACTGAGTAGTTGCAGCAGTAGACTCGGAACCTCTACTTTCATCAAACACTTTATCAATTTTATCATTTTCAGCCATGTGAAGTGAATGAAGAATGTAACTTACAGTCTTAAACGAGTTGAATGAACCAAAGCAAGACGAAGTCATCACTCCTCGCTCTTGAATCTACATATCAAAATAAAAAGTTGCAATTATTGTTACAGTCTTAAACAAGACAGAAAACCATCACAATCACTCAGAATTTCCCTCCGCTAACTCTGAAACTTCCAGCAAGAGAAAAACTATAGCAGCAACTTGAACGAACAAGGAAAAAACTATGATATGTAAATGAAAGAAAGCTATGAAAACGTAACGAATATGCTTGTTTGCCACCAGAGAGAACAATCAAAAAAATCCTCCAGAAAGACTTTCAACTTAGCTGAAGATTGTACATGTAAGAAAATGTTGTTTGCCACCAACAAAATGTGCTCATCCCACAAGACCCCAAACATATCACTGAATTGCACACTTGCAATACAAGACAAATCCCACAGTAAAAAATTGGCAGTTATAGATAGATGTCTTCATAATTGGTTGTGGGGTTTTCTCAACTCATATCTTTTTAAGTTAAATTTATTGTTCATAAATCACAAATCTAATACCTTTAACCAAGGCTTTTCATCAAATTGAACAAAAATATTGTTTCTTTTCGAATTGTCAAGCTCCAAGATCAGAAATTTAGTACAAAAACTGATTCTTTCCCTAATATTCGTCAACTTCCTTCAATACAATCAGCTCCAGGGGAAACAAAACAAAAAAGGAGTAAAACATGAGCAATTAACATAAATTCTCAAAATTAACAAAGCTTTTTTATTTTATTTTTTGAATTGTTGTGGTTTGTCTTAAGTAAATGATGCGGGACACGAAACCCAAATCAAAATTACATAACGCAACATGGATTTTGTATTTCTTGGAGCAATTTTTAGCGATCGAAAGACAACAAAAAAACACGCAGTGATTAAGCAAAGTAAGAGAAAAAAAAACAAAAGTTCAAAAGTGTAACACACTAAAACAAGATGTACCTCGACGACTGATTCTTCAGCAAGGAAGAAAAGTACAGAACAAAGGGTTTTTCCTTCTTTGTTTACAAGTTTTGAACCGTGTATATGAGGGGTCTTATTAAAGACTCCTTATTAAATATTCTGAACTGAAGCAGAAGCGGCTCGCCGCTCGCCGACGCCTGAACTGAAGCAGAAGTCGTGACTTGTGAAGACTGAAGAGGATGGTAGGGGTAGGGGAAAATCTTGAGGCAGAAGCAGCGTGAACTGTGAAGAGGAAAGGAAATAATAGGGTAGGGGAGGGAAATTAGGAAATAATAAGGGTAGGGGAAATTAGGAAATAAAAAGTTAGGGTAAAGGAAAGGTTATATAGAATAAGGGTATAGTCGTCTTTTTAGTATATCTTATCGATTTATCGATAAATCGATAAGCGAAGTGGACAAAATTGAAATCGAAATCGATAACTCAATAAAAAAAAAATTCGGAATCGAAATCGAAATCGAAATCGATAAATCGATAACAAATAATCGATTCGATTTATCGATAAACCGATTCGAATGCACACCCCTAGTGGTAATTCTAAATCTATTAAACTTGTTTTGAAGCAAATTAGTGATTATGAGGATAACTCTGGCCAGCTTGTTAATAGAGACAAGAGTTTTTTCTTTCCTTCTCCTAAGACTGCTGCTAACAGGATTAATAGAATTAGAAAGACTTCTGGTTTTATGGATAAAAAATTCCCTCTCAATTACCTTGGCTGTCCAATATATGTGGGTAGAAAAAAGGCTGAATATTTTGACCCCCTTATCAGTAAAATTGTGAAAAGACTTAATGGTTGGCAGGGAAAGCTTTTAACCTATGGAGGTAAGACTGTATTGATTAATAGTGTCCTTTAATCTATACCTATCTATACTTTATCTGCTATGTCCCCCCAAGCATACTTTTAAATTAATTGGAAAATATCTGGCTAATTCTTTTTGGGGTACCTCAGCTGAGCACAAAAGGTTTCATTGGAGCTCTTGGAGTAACCTAGCCGTTCATATTGATGAGGGTGGAATTGGAGTGCGTAGGTTGGAAGAAATTAGTGATATGTTGTCCATAAAGAGATGGTGGAGGATCAGGTCCACATCATCTCTTTGGCCTACATATATCAAGAGTAAATATTGCATTAGATCACATTTGGTATAAAAAAAATGGGCTCCTGGTAACTCTCATGCATAGAATCATGTTCTTAAGATTAGGAATATGGCTGAAAATCACATGATTTGGCGCATTAACTCTGGTTCTAGCAGTTTTTGGTGGGATAATTGGACCTTAAAAGGTCACCTTGCAGGTCTAGTTAGTGCCACGACAAAGAACCATAAAACCAGGGTCAATGAATTCATATCAGAAGGCAGGTGGGATGTCAGCAAGTTAAGAGCAGTTCTGCCTGAACATATGATCAATCATATCCTTAGCATTGACATTGGAAGCTCTGACAAGAAAGACAAAATATTCTGGGATCTCACGGAGAATGGAAAATATCCCCACAAGTCAGCTTGGCATCTGGTAAGAAAATCTAAACCCAAACAACATCTCATAGGTAAGATATGGAATCCTAATATTCCTTTTAACATGTCCTTTTTGGTGTGGAGGCTTTGGAATAGTAAGCTCCCCTTTGATGAAGTTATTTCGAGGTTTGGGAGACAAATTGTTTCTAGGTGTAACTGCTGTGAAAATTCTGTATATGAAAATATGCAACATGCTTTTGTTGAAGGACAAGCAGCCAGTTATGCCTGGAAACTATTTGGTCATCAACTTGGTATTAAGTACCATCCCCAACCCATTAGAAATATCTTAAACAATTGGTGGAATGTTAGATATGTTAATGAGATTAATAATTTGGTTTTAAAGATTACCCCCATTATTATATGCTGGATGTTGTGGAAAGAATATTGTGCTTGCAGGTATGGCGATCAGAAAAAATTCAACCTATATAAATTGCAACAACAAACTTGTTGGGCTGTGAGGGCTGCTCTTCTCAAAGCATATCCAACATGTGATCTTCCAAGGCCATGGAACAGTTTTGTTGACACATTGGTAAGGCTACACTCTAAGAAAAGTATTAAGGTCGTGCACTGGAAAAAACCTATGACGGGTAGGCTGAAGCTTAACACGGATGGGAGTTTCAAAAGCACTGATGGAAACGCAGTCCTTGGAGGTGCCTTAAGGAATGATAGCGGAGATTTGATCATGGCTTTTTCTGTACCATACAGATGCAGTAATCATAATGTTGTAGAATCTAATGTAGCCCTTTTTGGTATGTCATGGTGTATAGAAAATGGATATACAGATTTTATTTTAGAATTGGACTCATTAATTCTAGCTGATTTATTAAAAGAAGAGTCAGAGAGCAATTACAATATGGCAATGATTACAGAAAAAATTGACATTCATAGCGTGAAACTAGTATAGATATTGTCCATTGCTATAGAGAAGCTAATCAGCTAGCGGATACTTTAGCAAAGATGGCATCAAAAGCACAAGTTGAAACTCTATTTTTCTCAGGGCAGCAGCTTCCTAGAGAGGCCAAAGGCCCTTTATACTTGGATAAAAGCCAAATTCCAAGTATTAGAGTTAAATATGACAAAGCCAATTTTTTTGTTAGCTAGGAACTATTATTGTGGCAAGTGAACTATTTTTTTGTCATCACCTTGCCACCTATGTGTTTTGAAAGGGTAATCTTAACCCTTGTGTTGTATCATTGACAATTATTTTAAAGTAATACAACACTCCCATCATATGGGAACTTATAAAAAAAAGTAGTGAATTTTGACGACGGTTTGAATGCAGAAAGAGAGCTCTTGATGTTGATCCGGGATGCCTAAATTTTGTTCCAAAAACAAGACCTAAAAACGTCAAGTGTTAGAAATTTAATTTCTTGAAAGGCTTAATATTTTCTTGAAAACGTTTAATTCTTAGTAATATTGTATCATATGTATTTTATTTAGCTTCTTTTTTACCCCAGGAGAATACATAAATATAAATTGATCGGGGTTAGCTTACTTGGTGAAATTCCTGCATTTAACACCTGTAGTATCCCCTTTCCTTTCCCCCCTCCCCTTACCCCAACCAGAATGTAATTTAAAAATTATAGATTGATCTTAAGGCCTGCCAAAATTGAAAACAAAAATTTGGTATATAACCTCAGCTTCATCTAATTAAAACCTGCCAAAATTGGATACCAAGATTTGATATATATTACGCGTTTATAATATGTGCTCCCCCTATTCCAATTTATGTGTTATGCTGTCATTTTTAGTTTGTCAAAAAGATAATATTATACTTCCTTATTTAGAAATAATTAACTTTAAAGTTCATATTATATCATGAATGAAATGATTTATAGTCACACAAATTCTTCTGGCTTATTTTACACCACAAATTCTAAGGCAAAATACTTTAAAAACCCCTAACTTGGCACTGATTATTGGTACAACCTTGAACTATTCGTAGTCTTAATTGCCCCATGAACTTAGTTATTCGATAGGTGTTATCCCCTTGGACTATCTCATCCTAGGAAAGTGGCATGTAGAGTTGTCAATATGGACTAACCCAGCCCAACCCACACGGGCTTTGGCATTTGATGGAGTGGGCTGGGCCGACCTATTTTGATGGGCCTTAAAATGGTCAACTCAGGGCTGGCCCACCATATTTAAAACTATTTTTTATATTTTTTAAATTTGAGTTTAAAACTAATATATATATATATATATATCCTAAAACCGGATAATAATTAAATTTATAAGTGGTTTAAGGATACACAGATTAATTCGATACAAAGATAAATTGCGTCAGATTAAATAAATAAATAAATAATAGTAAATTCAAACCACGTGAGAAGGATGATTCTAGCCTCAATGAAATATCCAACCCCGATGCGGACTCACAATGACCAACACTGATGAACAACAATAAGAGTAAAAAAATAATAGTATATTGCCTTGGTATGCGTATGTTACCATGTGTGCAATGAATAATCAGACTCCCTTTTATATAATAAGGGATTTTTACTCTAAGTACAATTCTATAAAAGGTAAGAAATCTTCTGTTTAACTAATCACCGATTCTCTATCAACGCGTGCCGACATATGCGCCGTGATATCTGGCCGGTCGCGGATGTCACGACCTTCTATTGGTCATGCTTGGTTGCCCGACAACGTTCTCTGAAGTCTTTTGGGATTTAGAATCCCAGATCATGACCTCGATATTCTCGAGGGTGGGCGTCACGTCCCCGGACTCTGACTCGATGAAACCCTTGCCTCGATTCCGGTTCCTTGTCATCATATCTCTAGCTTGATTTATCTTATCGGCAATCGGGGTGTACCATGGGCTTGGTTTACCCGTATACAGATAGTCCCCTCATTTATCGCAGAGTAAGTTGACGAGAAACGACCTGAGCTCCTCGATTCCTTCTTCAATACATCATGACAGAAACAACAAAAAACCCGAAACGTCTTGTCAGTCATGTAATTATGACCTCAACTCCGTGTCAGTCATTGGTTGGCTGTCCCTGGACGCGAAATGTCTCAGAGCCCCTATAAATATTCCCTCATTCGTTCATTTTTTACTTTACGTCCAAACTTCTACCCTCGCGCCTTCAGGATTCCATTACACCATTTTTCTATACTCTAGTAATTTTACCTTCGTGATTCAAGATTCCTCAGTAAATTGCAAGCTTTCACTCATTCTCTACCCAAGCCAACACATCTGAGCTTTCAACTTTTCTCTATCTTCTTCAAGCTTTTTCAAATAACAATGGCCAAAACCTCCAAATCTGTTCCCCAAAAGGACGCTTCTACTTCCCAACCAACTGCCGAAATTAATGAGACCATTCCTGATGTGGTCGACCTCAAGAGGTCTGTTGCTGACATGGCTACCGATGAACCGTCCGCTGAACCTCCCTTGAAGATGTTCATTCCCGGGGGTTGTTCGGTCACCGGTGACTTCAAGGTTGAGAAGCCTTCTACGGTGCAGAGTCGACATGGGGAGGTCTCGAGATATATTTGCTCAATCACCGAAGAGGACCTCCCCACGGTCCAAAAGGACTAATTGGGCCGACACTCCGAGGAGGCCATTACCACCCATGTTGAGGGATATATGAGTGTTTACACTTATCCCTTTACATTGGTTCTGGTGGACGTGATCATTTTAGATCTACAAGAGGTAAAATGTATGCCTCGGCCAAATTCACTCATCATTGTGGAGGATCATGTTCCTCCTGCGATTCTTTGTGAACAAAATCGATTCGTGCACGTTCACCATCGATCATCTACTCCGCTTGTACATTCCCTGAATGTTCTCGGGAGGGGGGGGGGGGGGGGGGGTGATAAAGCTTGTACGCTGGGCCATCAAAGCCCCACTTTTAAGCATCGATGAGGAATGTGATCGGGGTTGGCAAGGACGCTAAGTCCAGGTGAGGACCGCTGACCTGATACCTGCTAAGTGGAGGCCGTTCCCCGAGAAGTAGAACGCATCAAGTAAGTATAACTCCTTTTAAACGTCGATTTTAAGTTTTATCTTCCCTTTTCTCAGCGGTGTTTGCTGTGGTGTATCCCTTGCTTGAGTTCCAAACGCTATTGCTCGGCTCAAGGAGTGGATCGATGGTATTGTGTCACAGATGCCCTACTCCGATCGCTAGTGGTGCAAACTCTCGAAGGGTCGTTGGGAAGCCCGTTCCCATAGTAAAATTTCTTTTCCGAGTAAGTTGTATTGGGATTCTTTATCTAGCATCGCGATCTTATTTCCTTTATTTTTGTTTCGCAGGTTTGCTTAAGACTGTCGAGATTAGGCCTCTGGTCAGGGGTGAGGACTTGCCCATTGATTCTTTTGCTTTTGGGCATCTAGGGGCTGCAGCAGGAGAGAAGAAGAAGAAAAGAAAGGCTCTAGGTTCCCCGAGCTCAGGGAAGAAAAAACTAAAGAGAAGATTGGCTCGTAAGCTAAAGGAGAGCTCCAACTCTCGAGCATCAGATTCAGACTTTCTCTACCAGCTTAGGGATGAGTCAGAGGAGGAAGAGCCATTTTCTGCCCGCGATCCATCATCCCCGGAAGAGCAGGGGGCCGTTGAATAGGAGACCCATGAGGCCGATCTCCCTCAAGTTAGGGAGGTTGATGAGGCGGCCGGGGCCGAGACTTCCGGGGATGCCGGTAATGCCCCGAATGAGGCACTCGGTGTGATAGATATTATTAGGTTGCCTTCTTTTACTGAGTCCATGTTCGATGAGGCCGAACGGTGAAAGAGAGACCCAACTAAGGGGCTCACAGAGCGGACGATCCCCTACGCTGCGTTTTTTATGGCGTGGACTCAACCGCCCTGGAGGAATTCTCCGGGTTGGGTGACTTAGAGGTACCAATGAAAATCCCATCCTTGGAGGTTGGCGGGGTGAATTCAAGTCCGAGGTTGATCAACCTATTCCCCGCTCTGAGCGTGGATTCTGGCCGGAAGCGGTGAGTTATTATCATTGTCCTGGAGAATTCCCGTATTCTTTTCGCCCGTGTCGGGATAGATAGCTACCTCTTGCTTGGTAACTAAAGAAGACTGGGCGAAAATGAGTGAAGAGGATGCGCCGTGCTTGTTCAACGAGGCACAACATGCACTAATGGGGTAAGGTGTTATTGCAATCTTTCATCTTCAAATTTAAATTTTGACAAATCTAATGGCTTTCCCTTTTACACTTTTGCAGGCTTTGATACTCCACTGCGAGAGCTTTCTTCGTTACCGGGCTGAGCTTATCCAGCTCGAGGCCGAGGTCAAGGAGCTTCTTAAGAAGAGGGATGCGTACAAACTTCTCAGCGAGTAACGCGAAGCATAAATTGAGAAGCTCCGACTAAGTTGGACGCAGTCCAGAAAGAACATGCCAACCTGCTAGAACATGTAAAGATCTTTGAATTTAGTTATAATGAGTTAGTCATGGCGACTAACGGTCAAAACCCGTAGGTCCAACAGAAGCTTGATCGGATCGACCAACTTTGAGCCGGGATGGACGAAGTCAAGGCCGAGGCCGAAGAGTGGAAAGGCAAAATTGACCATTTGGCTTCGGAGAAGGAGACTGTCCGGGAGCAACTGGCCTTGACGGAGGTCCAACTTCGAGCGGCATGGGAGATAGCGGAGTCCAGATCCCAAAAAATCGAAGACCTCCAGTCCTAACTGGGATTGACTATCGCTGAGCGGGATGCCCTCAATAAGGAGCTTAAGGTAGCCAAGTTAGCAACAAAAATAGTAGGGCCGATTCCTAAGAGATGGTGGCCCAGTACAAAGCTAACGCTGAGGCGTCCACGGATTGCCTGAAGTCATTGTCGAGTACGTAAAGCGGCAATCTCGAAGAGAGTCTCTCGAGAAGGTCCATGCCCAGGGTTTCAACCTGTCGGCCGAGATTGGAAATGCTAAGAGGCTCGAAGCCAAAGCCAAGAAGTTGGCCGATCCCGAGGACGAGGAAAGCTCTGAGGGCTCCGGCGAATCCGAGGACGGAGAAGACCCTGATGGCGCTGGGTGACGAGGCGGGCTCCGGTGAGGATCACACTTAGGTTCCTTGTAGATTTTTCTTTGTTTTTGCATTTTTATGTTTTGTTGAGGCCGTTTAGCCTTTGTAAAGATCTTTATATATATATATATATATATATATAAGGCTTTTTTCCGTTGTCCCTTTGGTAACTATCAAGTTTGTTCCTTTCTATTTTTTCTTTACGATTTGCAAAGATTTCGAATGCCTTAGCACGTAGTAATAAGGTCTTGTTCGGAGGTTCGGACAAGGCTTGTTCTCGATGTAATTTGTCTTAAAACTTGTAGGGGCTCGATATGAGATCGGAATCTTTCCCCACAGTGCTTACTTAGAAGTCTTTAGCTATAATTTTGCGGGGGTTAGCCTTTGAATTGGTTTGGGACTTTTGAAGGCCTTATGTTTTGGTTATGGGTTTCGGACGTCTCCAAGCTGTTTTTAGAATGTTCGTAGCCTTTTAAGTTCAGGTATTGCCCAATAGGCTTATTACTCCAGGATTCGATACCCGAGCCAAACACCCCAGGCCCAATGCCTTAGCTTGCCCGACCCAATTCCCATTTAATCTGGACCGTTGATCTGTCTAGATCCTTTATTACCATAATTAATCCTAAGACCGCTTCATCCTAAGCTTACGAGGTTGGTTTGAATGGCTTTTTTTGATCTTTTTCTGTAGTAAGTTTTCATTGTTGCCATTATCTGGAGGCAAATAAAGCAAAGAATACATATTTATGAGTGATTAACGCTAATGATTTGCGTAAAAAGTGGGATTTTTTGGGGTTAAATTTCAAAAAGTTGAAAATGACTATATATCTGGGTAAAACAGAAATCAAAAGAAAAGTGGAGTTGAGCTGCCATCAGGGTTTTTTCCCAGAAACGATCAGTTCCATGAATAGTAATGCATTAAAGATAGCGGCTGGAAAGCAAAAAGATCAGAAACACTCATACGGATAAATACACATATATACATGAACTGTGCTAACCCTCAGTGTCCGTACATTTCAACACTCTCATGCTCGCCAACTGAATATTTGTATATTCATATAATATTCATCCATACACAAGCAGTTCAAGCACTGATAAAAAGTTGAAAACTCCCACTGTGCTTTTTGACTAAACTGCTGCTGATCAATCAGAAAAGGCTGTAACCTTACGGAAATCTCTAATAAATGATTCATGAACTTTCATATTCATATCAAAGCAAGACCAAAACAAGAAATTGTGATCTTTTTGTTTTGTTTTGAAGATTTTAATTTACTAAAGAGAATAAACACATCAAAATGGTTGAGTACTCCATTTTTTTTTCCCGAGAAAAAGAAGAAGATGGTTTCTTGGAAATTTTTTGCTCTACATCAAAAATGAAGAAACCCTAACTGCCATATATCCCTTTCCGTCTATACAAACACTTACACAGAGAGAGAAAGAGTCAGAGATATCATTCATGCGCAAGAGTACAAACACGAATTGAAGTTTTACTGAGGCGATTGAGGTGTGAGAAATACAAAGAAGAAAATGAAAAGCTTTGTTTATACCTATTGCCGTATATGCTGAGAACCTAGAAATTAATGCTGTGGAAGCGGAAGAGATCGAGATAGTGAATGGGAAAGTATAGAGAGATGGTTAAGAAAAAACATGTATATAAATGGAGTTTGGAATAATAATTTGGAATTGTGTTGTTGCAAAATGCAATGACAAAATGGAGTGAAGGAGGTTGTTATAATAAGAGTTGGGAGCAGTATGTACTGTGAAATGAAATTGAGCAGCAACGCAGCGGCGAGTGAGGTCCGGTCTTGGTCCCCGCTATGTAAGAAGACGACTCTGCCCCTACGTGACCTTCTCTTTCCTTTCATTGCTTCTTTTGTGTTTCTTGCTATTGCTCAATATTGACAACGATTCAAACTAATCAATACGTTCGCCGAATTCATATATTACATAAAAATAAATGTCTACTTAATTTGCCTTATAGAGATATAACAATTACTCAAGATTATTTATATATGAAATAAACAATGCCAACTTTAGGTGGATTTAAATTTTAAGCATATGGATACAAAATATTGCAATTTGGACATAAAAATTATAATTTTTTAAGGAAAAAAAATAGTATTTGGAGTTAAGTTAAAAATTAAAAATTATATTTGGACATACATTTTACTTGAAAAAATATTATAATTTTATGAGGGAAAATGAATATTTACTTGAAAAAGTGGTAGAAACTACTTTTTTAATCGTCTTCAAGAACCAAATTAAAAATATAGCAACAATATTTTGAAAATGAGTTTCGAAAAGAATTTTTTTTAATTATGAACAAACAGGTCCTTAATTTACAACTTACACGTAGGGGTGTTAGCACGAACTCGTTAACAATAATTTGCTCTGCTGATTGACTTTGAACAATTTGTCATGAATATGCATGCCTCAGACGAGTATTATAACCCAAAAAAAAAAAAAAAAGTTCAATAAGATTTCCTCCGTTTTCGTGTTTTGGAATCTTATCGACGGCGAGACTGTTGAATGTTGTTTATTTACAAAGTTAGATAACAATTTCGTTTTTCTTTTTCTTTTTCCGACGTTGCGTTTAAGCGACGGGTTCCGCCAAAATATATACTTATTTGATTTACCTTCGTTTTTTACCCAAAGGAATAAATAATATAAATTGATCGGGGTTGGCTTACTTGGTGAAATTCCTGCATTTAACACTCATGTTGAGGGTTTAAACCCCATCATTACTGTAGTATTCCCCCCCCCCTTAATCCAACCCGGATGTAATTTAAAAAATATAGAAATTTGGTATATAACCTCAGCTTGATCTAATTAAAACCTGCCAAAATTGGAAACCAAGATTTGATATATATACAATTTTGGTGTATGCGTATATATTATGTGCTTCTTTTGTTCTAATTTATGTGTTTAGTTTGTCAAAAAAAAAATATCATACTTTCTTATTAGAAATAATTAACTTTAAACTTCATACTTTGTATGATTTATAATTTTCTAACTTATTTTAGATCACAAATTTTAAGGGAAAAAACCTTAAACCCCCCCTAACTTGGCAGAGATTATTGGTTTAGTACCTAGAACTATTCGTAGTTTTAATTACCCCTAATTATTTGCTAGTTATTATCCCCTTGGACAATCTCATCCTAGGGAAGTGGCATGCACACGACTGGCACATAAATTTTTCCTGTCCATGTAGTTTTTGAATAATAAAATATATTTTTTTTACCTTTTAAATGTATTACTTTTTTAGTAATTTTCATCGAATAAAATTAATAATAAAACTTGGCTAGAACTTCTTTATTTACGCTAAAAAGATTTATTTAGCTAAAAATGATGACTTTTAGTTTTTTTTTTTACATTTGACATGGAAAAAGAAAATACACAGTTAAAAAATATATTTATGGCATCTAAAATAAGATATAAAAATACATAGCTTAAACTTTTTATTTTGGCTAAAATTATTTAGCTAAAAATTATAGAGCTCGAAGCGTATTTTTCACATATTTTGCCCAAAAACAATTACACAATTTAAATAAAATAGTCATTACATCTAAAGAAGAAATTACAAGTTCATTATTCTAAAGTATCAAACCGTTCATCGATACGATATAAGAGTAGAGAGATATTTGCAGTTTCGCGAGACTGCGCAGACATCATAAGTGACAAGTAGGTGTATCACTAAAGCTTTTTGAGAAATACATTTCGTGTGTTATATAAGGTTTTATTGGGACATATTATAAACCAAATTGAAGGTCTTAGAATGTAGTTTCCAACGCTCTTAACTGTTCGTTCATACGACATACAAATAAAAAAATATAAGCATCGGAATATGGGCCAATGCGAGGGTGCCAAGCTAGCACCTCTTTGACTTTTCAAAAGTTTATATATTGGTTTTAGCTTGTCTCTATCTTCACTTTTACACAGAGCCCGTCCAAAGACCACCATAAAAACCTATCCTTAAGCTCTCCGAAGGGTTTTAAAGAATACTAACATCATGTGTACGGAATCAAGAAGCAATATGAAAGGTACTTCATAGTTAAGAAAACGTCTACTTTCTGTATTTAAGCTTTAAATATCAAGGAGGGTTGATAAATTTATTTCCTAATAGTTAGAACTCACGGGACGGTGATCGAAAGCCGTGATTCGAGTTATTCGATTTGTAGTGGACTGTTTTTGTGGGATGTTTCGTGTTGCGTTTGGGCTGTTTTGACTTTTGGATAAGGGATGTAGTTAAAACAGGGAAGGTGCTGTCCGTTTTCTTGTAGAATATTGATTTTGAAATATGAGAGTTACAATGCTTATATGATGACGACGAAGTTGGGTTACTCATTTAAGAAGATCATATTGAGCTTTGTTGACGATTGGAGAGAAGATTGCAAATGTATGTTAAGGCTCCTCCTTCATTCTTTTGGCATGATCTAAAGTGAAACGAACGTAAACGATACGCTATTTCATAATGAATCTACTCCTAGCAACTAAGGTGATCCATGTTGTTCTTTCCTTACAAAGTTATTCTAAGATAGTATGTATGATCCTTGATTCCTAATGAAGTTCAGATTCATCGTATGATGTCCATAATGTTAATAGAAGGTGCAACTATCTTACGTCACTCAAAAAGGTTTAGAGCGTCACTACAACATTTTATGCCTACATCCACACTAATTTTAGCAACGCTTAAAAAGTATTGTCAAAAGTATCTTTAGGAACACTTTTTAGGCGTGGCCTTTGAGTATAGTCTTCGGCCACGGCTTTTAAGGTAGCACTTATAAACCGTTCCTTTTAAATATAACAACAATATTTTTTAAGTGTTGCCTAAATATAAAATTTGTGGCCACGCTTCTTAGGTGTATTGCTACATTTTTAAAGAGTTGTTATATTGTCATATTAAATGCAACACTTTACAAGTGTACCCTAAAAATTCCTTATAAAATATTTCCCCAAATATTTTCCACCAAAATTGCACTTAATAAAATATTTCCCCCCAATTCTCAAAAGGCCAAAGACGTTCAGTTAGACCTATAGGAAAAAGTCTAAAAATTTTCTTATATAAAATTTCACTCAAAAGTTCCCCCCAAATATTAGAATTAATGAAAATATTTCCCCCTCCACCAAATACAATTTCATCGTGCCTTTTCCCAATTTTTCTCTCTCACTGTAGCTTCACCTTAATTGCCTCCTTAACTTAATTCTTTCCTTTCAATTCTCTGCTGCATTTTGTATTGGTAAAAAATATAGCCTCATACGTGTACAAATTTTGGATGACTCAGCCAGCCAGGTGGACCAAATAAAACATCACACGTGGACACAGGATAAAAAGGTACGATCAATGCAAGGAATTAGCCGCGGAAAAATTATCAAAGAAGAAGAGACACGATCACAAAGAATCCGGACGCAACAATGGGCCGATTCGAAGATCAGCAATCAATGTCTTGTACGGTATGTAACTCCTAAAATAACAGTTACTATTCACCATTGTAATGCCTCATTAATGTAATAATTAAGCATTAAATAGGCTATTATGACAGAAATACAAACGTTGTACTAGGAGAATATCCCTATAAAAGGGAAAAAATGTAACAAACAAGGGCATCTGATTCTCGGATACTAAGCTATTTTAATTTTTTGCATATTGCTCTCGAAATTATTGATACTTTATTCTTTATTTTATTAATTCGATTATCAGTAACCCGAGTTTATCCTAAATTAAGCTTTAGTCAAAAGATCTTATTTTTTGGTTAAACAAATTGGTTCCGTTTGTATCGCAAAATGTTTGGAGGACCCCTAGCTAAGTGCCTCGGACCTAACCAGACGGAGTTTGTGATAAAAGAAGTCCATGAGGGCCACTGTGGAAATCACACAGGTGCAAGATCTTTGGTAATAACCTTAATCAGAGCAGGATATTACTGGCCTAAGATGGAAGAAGACGTGGAAAATTTCATATCAAAATGTGATAAATGTCAGCGGTTCGCTAATAAAATGCATCAACCAGCAGAATTGTTACATTCTATTATATCACCATGGCCCTTCATGAAATGGGGATGGACATAGTAGGACCTCTTCCCTCAGCTAAAGGTCAGGTACGGTTCCTACTTATACTTACTGATTACTTCACAAAATGGGTAGAAGCAGAAGCATTCAAACAGGTGCGGGAAAAATGAGGTTAAGAGTTTCTTATGGAAAAATATAATATGCCGGTTTGGAATTCCAAAGGAGATCGTATGTGATAATGGCCCACAATTTATAGGCTCTCAAATCATAGAATTCTTCGACAGCTGGAAAATCAAACGGATCACATCAACACCATATCATCCCGTAGCTAATGGACAAGCAGAATCCACAAACAAAATCATCGTCAACAATATAAAGAAACGGTTAGACAGAGCCAAAGGCAATTGGCCCAACGAATTACCAGCGGTGTTATGGGCATACCGTACTACATCAAAAACAGTTACGGGAGAAAGTCCTTTCGCACTTGTTTATGACTTTGAAGCATTAATACCTGTGGAAATTGGCGAACCAAGTCTTAGAGTAATGACAACTACGGAACAAACGAATGATGTTGAACTCCAAACCAATCTAGACCTGCTCGAGTCACGAAGAGATGCGGCCTTAATACAGATGAAAGCTCAAAAGCAAATCATAGAACGATACTACAACCGCAAAGCTCACCTCAGGTATTTCAAAATTGGGGACTTTGTACTTAAAAAGGTCTTCCAGTCAACAAAGGAAGCAGGAACTGGTCAACTAAATCCAAATTGGGAAGGTCCCTATAAGGTCCGAGGCATATAAGGAAAAGGTGCGTACGAGTTGGAAGCCATGGACGACAGGATTTTACCAACAAGTTGGAATGCTATCCACCTGAAGAAATACTATTTCTGAGGAAAAAAGGTACCCCCGGTCAGGTACCCCATGTTAGATTTTATCTTTGAATATTTAAAATTTTACTAATTTTCTTTAGATGATAGGAAAAAAGCTAACCCATCACCAGATGATGACATTAGACCTGCAAAAACGCGAGGAAATAACATAATTCCCGGTCTAAGGTTACACTTTCTGATGGATATTTTAAAGGGTTAAGCAGTCATCATCTAATAAAAGGTATATACCTTCGAGTCCGGAATGTTTTCCCTTTTCAGGGAAAGGACCACAAGGAAGGAATAATCAAGTGCTCGAGATCTCATTCTTCAACGCTCAAACACTTGGGGGACTATATAATATGGAAGGCCAAGAAGAAGCAAAGACTACCAGAAGTCAGAATGCTCGAGCCTAAAAAACCATTCACCCAACAAGTCAAGTGACACGAGCAAAAGAACTGAAGACTCCGGCACGAGAATTGCGAAAGCCTACTCTGAAAACCCTCGAACCATGTTCAGGTTAGAAGGCAAAATATTAGCTACGAAGAAGAAATGTACATCTCTTATACAAAAAACTGTTACATCTAAAACAGTTAGGGATAGAAGATCATCATCATTGTACTTAGCCAAAACTGTTGTAATCAAAACAGTTACGAAATCTTTGTACTCAAATAGAAAACTGTTATTCAAATAAAAACAGTTACGGATGAAAGATCAAAACCCTTGTATATATTCTCAAAACTGTTATCAAATAAAACAGTTACGGATTACAATACATTTCTCTCGTACTTACAACTGTTGCAAATAAAACAGTCATGGGAAAAAACCCAATACTTACGAAAACTGTTACTAATGAAAAATAGTTACTTCCTTGTATTAACTCAAAAAAACTGTTATCTACTAAAAACAGTTACGGAATACAAGTGATTATTAAATATGTTAAAACAAAACAGTTGCAACATGAGTTTTAGATGACAAACGTAACACATGTAAAATGTTGTGAAAGTTCAAGCAAAAACCTCTCACAAAAACATTCTTAAAACATGTGGAAAATTCCTATTACTCTATTGCATTTTCAATGAAGTTGAGACGTCTTCTTCATTAAAACATTAATTAAAAGGGCCCTAATTCACAAACAAAGCCTCTTATAAAGGCTAAAGCTTATACTACACCCACCATAAAAGGGTTCAAAGTAAAGCACGCATCTTTATGCAAAGAAAGCTAAGAGGTACGAACAAAAACCTCAGCAAAAGCGATAGACTTGAGTAAAGAGTAAGGCTCAAAATTCACAAAAGTCTCAAAAAAAGCATTGTATTAATATAAAAGCGGCTAAGTAAAAAACTAAGTACTAAACTAAGTACTTAGCCGCATAAATATGTATATTTTTTAGATGCCCCTAAGTGGGGACTTTGGAAATTTCAAACTTACTCCCGATGGAGCTGGGAGTAATTACACCAATCTAATAAAAAAAAGGGGGGGATGACTAAAAAGTCTTCATTCTTGAGGGAGAGGAGGAAAGCCAGCTTCTTCTTCTGGAGGGTCGTCCGCTGCTTCATCAACTGGAGAGAGATCAAGACCTTGCTGAGTCTTATCTATAGCTTCTTTAGACTTTGCAATCTCAGCATCAAGATCGAAGCCTACTTGACTCATCTCCATCAGTGTGTCGTGGCGAGCATTCATATA
>ML249132.1:2961-18809 GCA_005239495.1 Nicotiana undulata
TGGAATTGTGTACATGTTCTGTGTGTTTATATTACTCAGACTGTGATTTATTTTAATTATTACTGAGTTGGCGTACTCATAAAGACTCCCTGTTCCTCTGTGCACAGATCCAGGTACGAGCTCGCAGCAGTAGCTGACGCAGGTTCGTTAGCAGCAGTAGCTGACGCAGGTTCGTTAGCAGCAGTCACGGGATTTCGAGGTAGCTGTTCAGCGTCCACAGCTTCTCCATTTCCCTTCCTTATTTAGTTTAGCATTTGATTCAGAGACATGTTATAGTTTTAGCAGAGTTAGATTTATTTAGTCTTAGATGCTCGTGACTATTGACTCCAGTTCTTGGGAGGTTGGTTAGACTATTATTGGGACGTTAAGACTTATTTATATAAATTATGATGTGGGTGCTTGCTTATTATTTAATTGTGAACTAATATAATTGGATAAATGCGTAGTAAAGTGATGGTCGGCTAGCCTAGTTCCCGATAGGCGCCATCACGGCCTGTTAGGATTTGGGGTCGTGACATTAGCATCCATTTTTATAGCCGCTAAATTCAAAATAATTGCCGCTAAAAGTTCGCATCTTTAACGGCAATTATCCTGTGGCAATTAAAATGGACATATTATCCCTTCTAAAAACACCTTAGTCTGCTATGTGGCTAATATGTTTAACTAAATTGCCGCTAAAATTCAATATTTTTAACAACAATTGTCTTACAGCAATTATAACAGCTGCAATATCTCTTGTAAAACCTCTTAATTTGCCCATTTATCGTCCATATATATAGCTGGTATATCCAACTAAATTAGCGCTAAAATTCACAAGTGGTAATAGCAATATTGTAGCCACCATTAATAATAGTCACTACATTTATCCAAAATATGACCCAAATAAGAAAATATATTAATATTAATTAAAAAACATAATATATCTCATTAAATATTAACAAATAAAAGGAAGTACTAATCAAAAATTGTTCGAACTAAATAGCTAATGTCATAATATAACTAATCCAGGCGAATGATGGTCTTCAAACGATTTTTGCAACTTTTCATCATCATGAAATCTTCCGCCCGCTAAATTATCGAGCGTCAAACTGTATGACCTAAAATTATAAAATAATTTTATCTGAATATAAAATACAATGCGAAAAAAACATCTTCAAAATTCTAATACGTACATCTTTCTTTTACATTGCCACAAACCTCACACTACTGAGGAACTACATACTAGAATGTAAGTAAACTAGTCTAAATTTCTTGTAAGGTGCATGAAAACAATGTATTACTATCACTAAAAGAAAACAAACAAGAGAAGTATGTGATGATTTCCTATTTCTAAGCAACATTACAAATAGGAATGTGTCACATTATAATTAGGCATAAATGCTAAGATCATGAGAAGAAGCAGGAACAAGAAAGGTGGCGGTGACAATGGTGGAAGAATTAATGGCAGAAGTAGCAAAGATGCTGTGAGACAAAGGAGCACAACGACTGACTCTAAGCTCAAATAACTCATTGATAACATTCTTTTGCTATTCTCTTGTTTGAAATTGAATGAAATTCTATAGTCCATCTTCTTTCTTTGGACAACAGCAGAGTTGTTCAAATCCATAATGTTGCTGAAATACTTATGTTCCAAATTAATAAAGCTGTTGTTGGACCTCAATTTAGCTTCAGATGTTTTAGCATTTGCAGAAAAGACCAAATAGAACTTCAGCAGCAATAGACACTAGATTTCAGCTCAATCACATTCAATTCAAACAAGCAGAAACAAACAAGGATACGTTCATCAACTCAAACAAGTCGCAGGGGAATCACAATGTGAATAAGGAACTCGAGACAAACTTACGAATTCAACTCAATTAACTCAGGCAATCGAGTAGAAGTTCAGTTTTTAAACTAGGATAAAGAAGCAGTTGCCCTGTTTGTAATATATCGTGGCATTATACTCGGACCAGAGGGAGTAGCACTTCTAACATGTCAATATCTTTTCCTAGCCATGTTAAGTCCCATTCAAAGTGCATACTTACTCATGTTTGGGAGTTTTTTACTTGTTCTTTAAGCCTTTACAGTATTTCCCCTCTTGAGCAGCAAAATATTTACTATTTTTTCCCTAAATCTTAGATGTTTTTGCTTTTCAAGGGTCAATTCGACCTTTTTGTGGTCTTGAATAGGACATAGATTAATTTAATCCTTAGAAGTGAAATTTGGATAATAGACACTAGATGAAATGTACTACAAGCTGCAATTTTTTCCACTAAGAAATGACAACATAATAAATTTGAGAAATATAGTCAAAGATCTATTTCTTTCACTCTTGGGAAGAGCAATTGGACTAAGATCCTGGGACCAATGAAGTACTTGTTAAATTCACCTGATCTATTTTAGCCGCTACTGGTCAAAAACTAGTTTGTCTGTTGGCTTCTAAATGAGAACCACAGATGTGATGAAACTGTTGTTTGGAATGACTAAATTGTGAAGTACAAAGTCCATAATTGGAAACAAGTTGCATCAGAATTCTTATCCCTTAGAGTGATTCTTCTTCCTAATGCCTGAAAGAGATGGCTTCTATTTTCTTGGTACTTTTATGTGCAATACTTCAAAGTTGAAGATATTTTAATTTGGACATTCCTAGACTAGACTAAAGATGCAGTGCACATGATTACCTTCATATGCCGTGTGTGTTACTTTCCAGAACATGTCGGTGCTTCAAATGGTATATGAAGACCTCAGTTTCATGACTACTATTTCTCTATCTATTGCTTTCTTATGTAAATGGTACTAATACTGATAAAGATACGACCGAACTATGGAAGCATGTAAGTCAAAACAATATCTTTTTTCCATTTCTTGCAAGTTCACATGAAATCAGATTCTAATGATAAAAAAATTGGAGGAAAATTCAAAAATTAGAAAATTCAAATAGTAGCACCGAAGGATAAAGATGAGTAGTACCTTGAGATAGTGAAGTATTTTCAGCAACACTAGGTATCCTTGATATTTGTGGTACTCGTTCATGGCCAGTGTTGGCGTCAGGGACCTAATAAATATTAACACATTAGATTGCAATTCTTTTATAGGATTGAAACTTCATTAAGAATTCCTATAACTTCTGAAAATCGAATTACCTGATCACTTGAGGTGCCATTGATATTTTGAGGCATAGATTCATTAGAAACATATTTGCGCATCAATTGTCTCACTTGGAGTAATTCTGATTGCATCTTCTCCTGATTTTGTTTCATCAGATTCATTTTTTCATTGTGTTTATCCTTTAACTCGGTTATATCCTTTGTTAACCTTTGTACGGCCTCATTAGACGAATCCTCTGCAATAATATTTCCTAAGGAAGATCTTAATTTATAAAGTTGCAAACGGTGTTCGAAGCTCACCGTTTCTGTCCCATAGTAATGAACAATGTTTGGATGCCTCAATCGGCCTAATAATGCTATCTCCTGCAACGTACTTGAATAAGAGCATAGCAAACATGAACACATAAATGTAATATGACTCGGGATCAACAACTATAAGCAGTCCACAAACATTAAACCTTCAATAGACTGCTCCCTATTGAATAAACTTACTTGAGCCAACTGCTTTGCACTTTCTTTTGACTTCACATCATATGAAAATAATGTAACCTCCTTCATTGCACACATTTCACCACTATCACTGCAGAATAGACAAGGCCAGCAATTAAACAAAATCTTCAGACGATCAACGTGGAATTGGACATGTTAACATGTTGGATTTGTATTTACTTCAAAAGGCCATGAACAGTGAATGTACATAAACATGTCCAAATGTGCCTCTACCCAGCAATTTTCCATTTTTCCAACGAGAGCCACGGCTAGCAAGGTTCTCAGCTCTACCTGGACTTTGAGGCACTGAGGAAGATGTTGCAACTGAATTGGAATGTGAAAAGGGCGAAGAGTTGGAGATTGTCAAAGGAGGAAGAGGCAAAGGGTGACTTTGTGGTTTTCCATCATCAGTCCAACCAGACTCAGAGGCTCCACCTACATCCCTAGGATGAATTGGTGTGACGGCGCCACTGTGAATTCTCGAGCTAGGTCCTAGACTTGTCATCCTAGGACTAGGAATTAGTAAATACTCTGGACTTCCTCTATAAGGCTGCCAAAAGAGTTGTCCTGACATATCTCCTCCCATTGAATTATGCCCAGAATTCTGACCAGACCCTAGGCTTGAACAATGGCCAGATCCAAGTGAAGGAAGATCTGGATAAGCCCTTTTTGCCAATAGAGTAGAACTAGTAACTTGCTCACTTCCCGCAGTTCTCATAGGACATCTAGAAGAACTTGACATAGAACTATCAGGAGCACTACAAAAGGCTCCATGAGGAGGGACCTATATATTGTTCACATGACTACTTAATGGTCTTCTTTTAGGAGATACAGAGAAAATATTTTACTTGGCAAAAGACTAACTGGTCTTGTAGTTTCTTTCAAGCAAATTTGTCCAGCCGCAGATTGATCCTTAACAATAGGGGTGGGCATAAAATCCGAAAAACCGAATTCCGAACCGAACCGAATTAATTTGGTATTTCAGTTTCAGTTTTTTCGGCAATTCGATTTATTTCGGAACAAATATTTCGGTATTTCGGTAATTCGATTCCGTATACGGTATTGGATTTTTGATATTTCGGTAAATAGTTTTGTCCAAGCCCAACTTTATTTTTATTTTTAGCCCAATAACCTTAAGCCCACACCCCAAAAGTTCAAAACCTATTAATTTAATATTTTTCGTATTACTATTAATATAATACATATGTTTCTTTTCTCTGTCTCTTTCTATATATATATATATATATATATATATATATATATATAAACTATTTTTATCAACACATTAACACAACATCCTCTCCTTCAAACCTTTAAACCATCAACACCTTCATGTCATAAAAGCCTAAGTGCTACTTTCTTGAGTTTTTTCCCTAACCAATTTACCATTGTATAGCCAAAATTTTAATATTTCTCGGTCCAAAAAAAGAGAAAAATAGATCGCAGATCATCGATACAGAGCGAATGAAGTGTTCATTTAGAGATAAATGAACTTAATGGAAGGTTAAGTGTGACAGAAAGTGGAGGTCCAACAATCTTTGAACCTCAAAGTCCAATGGAGACAAAGAACATCATCATAGCAAATTCTGTTTCTCCGAAAAGGCCAACGATTCATGCACCGGAGAAAAGGATTACCCTTTTTGCTCTGAGGTTAGCAGTGCTTGAAAAAGCAGCAACTGGACTGGGAATACTTGGTTTCATATGGGCAACAATTATTCTTCTTGGTGGCTTTGCTATCACTTTAGACACATCAGATTTTTGGGTCATAACTACTATACTGTTAATAGAAGGAACATGAATCTTTAGTAGGAGTCATGAGCTTGAGTGGCAACACCAAGCAACATGGTCTATTTCTGATGTTGGAATCAGTAGCTTTCGTGCGATCAAATCCAGCACAAGAACCATTGTCAATGCTGCTAAAGCAATTTTAAGCCTATTTCTGATGTTACAAAGGGAAGCAGGAATGTTAACAACAGAGAAATTGCAAGGAATTCACAGTGGAATAAGCAGAAGCAGCTAACTCGAATGTGGACTGGTTCTGAGGTTCCTTTACTTCCAATACTAGCTGTATTGGTTTCAAAAGTCGAAGAGCTACAGATTTGAATAAGTAGAAGCCTCGTAACATAGATTTGGTTTAAACCGAAACCATATCGAAACCGTACCGAACCAATATAAGAAATACCGAACCATACCGAAATATTTTGGTACGATATTTGGTATGCACAATTGATAAATCGAATACCGAAATACCGAACCGAAATTCTTAAATACCAAACCAAGTACCGAATGCCCACCGCTACTTAACAATCAAACTTCAAAACCAACAAGAAAAATAATTATGTCAATCAGGGTACTATATTTGTTTAGATGTTATCTGCAGCTTCATACATTGTTTAGATGATCACTTTTCTATGGTTCTTAGTAAATGTATTCGTAGTTGGCAAGGAGTAGGGTGCCCATGGTACATTTAGCGCTCAATTGTCGTCATCAAGAAGTCATGACATGTTGCCCTTTACCAGTTAAAAAATTAACAAGATTTAAGAGTAACAACAATACAAACAGAATGTCACTCAGCTTAGTCATAAGATGTGATTCATGCCCAACACAAATTTAGTAATAACCAAGACAACATGATTCATCAGGAGAATCACTAAATTAGCAGTATAATGACATGCAAAAGCAGAACATAACAAGGAAAGTCACATAACACTGATGCACATCATAAACGAAGTCTTATTGAAGCATAATTCTAACACTATGGCAGTAATAACAGAAGACGGCACGGAGCAACTAGAGAAGACAAAAGCTCAAAACACATAGGAAAATTGCAACGAAGAGATTGGAGCATTGTGTTTTGGAGCTGGGAAGTAATAGTTACAGCAGAACACTATTTGATTCTTACAACAGAACCTCGACAACTATATGAGTTTCTTTCCCAAAATTAGGTTTATAACATACGAGAAATTTAGATATAAAAGATAGCGGCCGAAATAAACTTCCTAAATCAGGATTTCTACATCCAAATAAGAACAACCATATAACATGACTTTTACTAGATTAAATTACACAGAATCTATTGTAAATCAATCGACAAGCATCAATCCAAAATCTACTGTAAATCGATTGCAAGAGACTTATTTAACAGGGGAAAAAGAGAAGTTAACAGGGGAAGAAGATGGACGGGCATTACAACGGGCTATTGACACAACAATGAGTTAGGAACTGATTTACTATAAATAAATCGACCAACATCAATACAAAATCTACTGTAAATCGATTGCAAGGAACTGATTTATTGTAAAACGATTGGAAGAAGAGAAGTTAACACTAACATTGACGCTCTGTACATCGATTTGAACTGGTCTACTGTAAATCGATTGTAAAATCGAAGAGAAGAGAATTTACCTTGGAAGAAGGTGGGCACTGCCGTTGACGCACTGTAAATCGCATCGGCGTTGCTGCACTGGCGTTGACGCAGCAGCGAGTTAGGGCTTTTTAAGTCGATCAGGGCATTGTGCACTGGAAGATGCACCAGCGTTGACGCAACAGCGAGTTGGGGATTTTTGGAAGTTGATTAGGGCGTTGCGCACAAGAAGTCGATTAAACTGGGGAGGTTGTTCTATTGTTTTCTAATTGGGGAGGGAACGATAAAAGGTATCAAAAAAATTAGAGGGAAAGATTTTCTCTTCTTTGTGCGGAGGGGAAATTAAAATAATAAAAGATTATTTTTAATTAGTAATTTTTAGTGATTATTTTTTATTGCCGGTAAAAAGATATCTTTTAGTGGCTAATGGTTATATGCCGCTAATATTTAAGCTTAAAAAATTTATTAGCGACCATTACCTTATTGCCGCTAAATAATTGTCGCTAAAGGTCTTATTTGTAGTAGTGACATGAAGGCAATGTTTCCAAGATGTCCAATTCATCTCATATGTCTTTCATCTTTGAAAAATATGAAGCATCCAGCTCAGTTCCTTATTTTAGATTCGCAATCTTAGTCCAAAGTTGACATATTCTAGTCAGATTGTCCTTATCAAATCTCTTATTAAACTCATCCCATACTTTCTTTGCACTCGAAGCATACATTATGCTAGGTACAAAGTTTCTCGATACTGTACTTCTTAGCCACGAAACCAGCACTGTATTATATCTCTCCCACTGTGTTGCTAATTCACCTTTGTACGAGCCCCTTAGACAGGTACCATCCACAAATCCTAACTTGTTCTTCACCGACGTCACTACTCTCATCGTTTTGCTCTATAGTGCATAATTCTCTAGCCCGGTGAGTTTCGTCGAAATCAGTGCTATTCCAGGTACATCTGAATCTCGAAGAAAGAATGGATGATTGTGAGGTAATTGTCCAATTTCGTCAGTCGCCATGACTGACCTTAATGTGTGCAATAATAGTGTTTGAATCCTCGCAATTACAGCAATTGTTGCTCCGATAGCATGTTAATTTGTTGAATCTAAGCTCAGAAAACTAAATCCAGTAACGGGCAATCAAGTTCATAGTCGAATGGGAAGAAGAACTTAGAGAGTGGATTTAGAGAGAAGTGAGAGCAATTTTTGTATTGATTAGTGGAAGGGCATTGTATTATAACAGAATCACGTGTCCCTTCCAACTGACTTTCTAATGTGTCCATTTAGTTTCCTTTATCTACAATTAGGTCCCTTGGTAATTACAATCGAGTCCTAGACTAACTAGTCTTGATACAAAGATTCTAAAATTGACCTTAAGCCCACCACTTGGAATAAAATATCCCATCCTTGAGGAACCTTTCCATATTCTGGAGACAGAGAAGTCAAGGATTTAAACTTGTAACAGATCTTGCCTTTGCAATTCATTTCTCTGACCCCCTCAATGTGATCCATCTCTCAAGCATGGAACATTAATAATATATATTAAAACATAATATAAAAATTGATTCTGAAAAAACTTATCTTTTATAGTAAACGACTATTATATAAAAATAATGTTATAAAAAGATCTGATTGTATATTAAATCTAAACGGGCCAATTTTCTCTCAATAACTCACTCCACCAAACACACTCAAAAAACCAAACTCCCTCTTCTCTTCTTTCAGTCCATCTTTCTTTATAAGTTGGTTGTTTTCGTGAAGGAAATTCTGACGTTTTTTTAATCTCCTGTCAGTATTCTGATATATAAGCAAAATAATAAATATGTCTGCACAATGTAGGCTGAAATAGTCAAAGCTCATTAATTAGTTGGTTCACACAAAAGAGCCAATATAAAAGAAAAAAAAGAATTATTAATTTGTTCATCAAGTCAACTTCACACTGAAATGAAATGGGGAACAAGTAGAGGCAGCCAATTGACTATAAACAAATTGCTAATTGGAATCCTGGAAGTCCACGAGTAGTCCATTACTTATATAAAGCCCAGAAGTACACTGTCTTATCACTTCTGTATTCTTTGTAACTGAGTAAATATTAGTCATGTAGTAAATTATATTTGTTAATGTTGACGTCGATACATAAATACTATTGCAGTGTATCTTATCAACAAATTGCCATTTCCTAGTAAACATTCTTCTTCTTGGTACATTATGGTTAGCTACATGGTTATAAGAAACTCTACTGCTCTATCTTGGTTCGAGATTTAGGTTGAATCACGATAAAGAAGGTTTGTTGGATCTCGAAGGATATGAAATACCTCCCTCCAAGCTATAGATACGGCTTTCGTCAGCTATATTATTTTTATGCGAAAAATCGTATATTTTAAAAGTAGATGTAGTGATCAAGTAGTCTTTCTTGCGCCAATTAAAATATTTATTGTAACAAGAATCCGTTATTCAAATTAGTGTGCTTTTAGTAAAATTGAGTCATTTAAGAAGATAACGGGTAATGTAGTTGAATACTCATATGATTAAGGTTATTAATATTTTCATCAAAAAAATATGTAGAATCTTAAAAAGACAAATAACATGGACAAAAACGTGTAACACAAACAAATGCTTCAATTCGTATATGTGTGTAACGAACGTATTGAAAACCTACTGCTTTTTTAAAGTTTGTGTGTAAATAGACAAAAATTTAGGTGAAGTACATCCTCTTCTACTTTGTCACAAATCATTAAATTATAAGTAGTACTTTGTTTCCTAGGTTCCTTTTTTCACTCGCAACTTAATAGAAGCAAGAATTCCCATATATAGACTGTTGTCTACTATGACCCCTCTTTGTTTTCGGCTTATGTCATTTTTCCTTTCTCGCTGTAAATGCCAAAAATACACATATTCAAGAATAAATCTATCATTCTAGTGTAGAAAAAGCAAGTAAGTGTAAACTATGTGGAAAGCTACTGAACATTATGCATTCACAGCGTTAACTTTTTGTCACGGCCTAAAATTCGCCTACTCGTGATAGGTAAGCCAAATACAATTAACACAAATCAACTGGAATTAATAGGAAGCCAATAAGTGAAATAACTAAAATTTATATAACTTCTCAAGGACTGATAATACAAATCACGAGCGATTACAATTTAGATTTTTAAAAAAAATGATAGGATGAATAAATACAATATCAGTTTGAATTATGCACAAAAAGAACTCAAATCTAAAACTACCAAGGACATATGGTAGTCATTTCCGGACGACGGGTACATCTTCAATGTCAGCTCTCGCCATGCGCAACAGCCTCAGCTCCAACATCTGCATGCAAGGTGCAAAAGTGTAATATGAGTACAACCAGCCACATATACCCAGTAAGTATCTTGACTAACCTCGGTGGTAGTGACAAAGCTTTTTAGTTAAAAAATACTCAATGATATAATATATGCAATGGAATAGCAATTGGAACAATACTAAAACCTATCAGAGAAGAGTACAATAACAAACATGTGAAGCATCAAATGATTACTAGAAGAAATTACGGTCAATATTTCTCAATATCACAACCAATCCTTTCCTTAAAGCGATGACCATCAAATCACAGTAGTAATCGTGCCGAACCATATCAAATCAACTCGGAATGAACTCAAATTTTGCACACAAGTTTCAAATGACATACCGAACCTATTCCAACTCTCGAATAACAATTCAAACCTGATATCATCAAAGTCAACTCCCGGTCAAACTTATGAACATTCCAAACCTTCAAATTTTTTACTTTTGCCAAATAGTGTCGAAACCTTCTAGAAATATCAAAATAAAAATCTGAGTACACCCAAGTCCAAAATCACCATTTGAACCTAATGGAATAATCAAAACTCTAATTCGGGGTCAAATGCATAAAGGTCTAACTTAGTCACCCCAAAATGATGGCCTTATTAATTTCCTTAAACAGGAGAACAAATCGACTAGTACTACTAACTCATTGGTTCATTTGAAACTCATCAATGGACAACCCAGCACCACCTCCTCCACTCTTTCCACCCAACATCCCACTGTATGCAACCCAAGAAATCCCACAACACAATCACTCCTGTCGTGGATCAAGTAGGGCCTGCAAGGATAAGCAGTGTACTTCAATATGAGCATTGGCCAGGAAATAATTGTCATCATCCAAACCCAAAAATTCCTTGAACAACTGATAACCGTGGGAATGAGACTAGCAACGGACAACTACAATAATCACATGTGGATGCCAATGTTCTAGACCTATTAGCCTCGGTAGTAGCCCCAGCACTTTTCTACAACATGATGCCCAATAGATACTACCACAACACTTCAACCCCCTCCTAAACATGAATCAAGTCTACGAACTTCCTTTCTTCACCCTACATGGAAACCTCAACCAATACAAGCTCCACAACCACCCCTGACCATGTAGATGGACAATCCACAACCTGCTCCTCCACAAGAACAAGGAGAAAAGGAAGCACACAAAATCTCGTTAACAGAAATCTCAAGCCCCCGAGGAGCAGCCCTTATGCTATTCCCCTCTTTGGAAAACAAGAAATACATACATCTCATCCACATGGACCTCTACAAGTAATCTCTCCACGTACGCCCACCTCTCGACGATCCGATAGCAAAATATGCGGTAGTGCTGAGTCCATCCCTTAGCGGCAGCCAATTCCCTCTACTATAGAGTCAGAACAGTTTAACTCCTCAAACAAATCCCCGAACCATGAATATACACACAAGCTTTGTCATCTGGAATATTAGGGGAGCTAATAATTATAACTTAGGTGCAACTTCAGGGACTTAATTAATATGTATAGTCCCTGCATGGTCGCTCTTCTAGAATCTGGGATGGAAAGTCATGTTACTCTAAGAGAAGACTTCAACTTCTGTGACATGATCAAAGTCCCTGCCCAAGGTAGGTTGAGAGGTCTAGTTATCCTTTGGCAGGACAATGTTGGGGTTGTCACCCGTTTATCTCAGTCCCCTCAAGACATTGAAGCCATGATCTAGGTAAAGTCTAACCACCAACCTTGGTTATTTAGTACCATTTACGCTAGTACATTAGTAGTAAATCGCAATCTACTCTAGGATAACACTAGAACTATTTTTGATAATAATATAGGTCCCTGGTTTATGGGGGAAACTTTAATGACATTGTGAGTCAAGAAGAGGAATAGAGTGGTAAAACCGTTAAATAGAACTTGATCCTCTAAGCTATGGGCCTCTATTAATTACTATAATCTCATTGACCTAGGATATAAAAGTAGTCGTTACACTTGGTCAAATCATAGAAGGAGAAATCATGGTTTAATGTTAGAAAGGCTTGATCATTGTTTAGCCAATAATGCATGGCTACAACAGTACCCCCAAGCCTCATTCTTGCATCTCCCAAAAACATACTCTAACCATAACCTGCTAATTATTAATTTTGCCCAACCACATACCAAACCTATAGATAGACCTTTCCGCCTGGATTTCCTATTGGCACACTCATCCTGATTTTACTTCGATTGTGTATAATAGTTGGCAGGGTAAGGAATTTGTGGATGCCATACAGTTTTTCGAACATAATGTTATCAATTGAAGTAAAAATATGTTTGGGGATATTATCCAAAAATAAGGCTCCTAGATAGACTTAACGATATCCAATAATCATATCATTACCAAACCAGTACCTTTCTCCAAAACCTAGAGCAAAACCTCTCTCACTTGAATACAATACTCTCCTTAAAATCGAAGAACACTACTGGAAACTCTAATCTCGTATTAATTGGCTAAAGAGTGAGATTCCAATACCAAGTTCATCTCTTAGTTATTAATAGAAGAAGGAGGAGCATAATCTCTTTTTTTTTTTCTAAAGATGATAACTACAACTAGATCATGGACCAGGATAGACTTATTGAGCACACCTTTGCTTACTTCCAATATGCTTTTTCTACCAGCCACACCTCCACTAATTGAAAAGACATCAACAAGAGTCCTACGAGCTTCAACACCACTGACCTTTCTCACCTAGATAGACCCCTAGGCTATCAATAAATAATCTTTGCTTTAGTTTCCTTCAAGACCTATAAGTATCCAAGACTGGATGGATTTCATCCTTTCTTTTACCAAAAAAACTAGAACATTGTGGGGCTCTCAATCACTAATTTTTGTCATGAAATATTTAGGACCCAATCAATTCCCATCTTTATTAATAAAACCTACTTATGTCTCATCCCCAAATTCCATAATTCTAAAAACCTCAAAAAAAAATTGCCTATTGATCTTTGCAATTATATTTACAAAATTAACAAAGATTATTATCAATCGTATTAAGACCTGGCTAGACAAAATCATTGTTCCATACCAAGCTAGCTTTCTTAAGAGCGTAGAGCATGTGATAATGCAATCGTCATTCAAGAAATCATTAGTCATATTTAAAAACTAAAAGGTTCTAGAGGTAAACTCATCCTTAAAATAGATCTTGAAAAAGCCTTCGATAAGCTTGAATAGTCCTTTGTCTATCGTGCTCTACAATTTTTCAAATTCCCTCCAAACACCACTAGACTAATTATGAGCTGTATTTCTACTAGGAGTATAGCAATGCTTGAAAATGGAGCCAAAACTAACTTTTTTGCTCCTACTAGGGTATTCGACAAGGATATCCCATGTCCTCGTACATCTTTATTCTATGCATGGAGCTACTATCAGTCTATATTAACCACCAAGTCGACGTAGGCCTTTGGGAACCCATAAAATTATGCCCCGCTGGTCCCCAACTATCACACCTCTTCTTTGCAAATGATCTCACGCTCATGTCTAACGCTACTACTGAGTTTGCTAACTCAATTACTCATTGCCTAACTCGCTCTCTCTCTGGAAAAACATCAATACCTTAAAGTCCAAAATATCATCGAAATCATTAATTCAAAGTTCAACATCAATTCTACCTACACATTTGGAAAATATTTATGTTTTACTATATTAAATAAGAGTCCAAAAGCTTCAGACGTCCAATACTTTATTGACAACATGCGAAGCAAACATTCAGGATAGAATACCAACTTTCTTGCCCCATCGGGAAGAATGACCCTAGCTCTTGCTACTTTGAACACTATACACAATCAATTAATGCAATATATTCAACTTCCCATAAAAATCCTAAAGCAAATAGACAAAATCCAACGAGATTTTATATGGGGTTCTACTAATAGTTGTTATAAAAATTCACTACCTTAGCTGGGAAACTATCACTCTTCCTAAAGCTCAAGGAGGTCTTGGACTTGGACCAGCTCCCCAAAAAAATACCGCTTCATTAGCCAGCCTCTCCTGGAGACTCTATATGAAGCCAAACTCTCTATGGGCTACCACTCGTATCACCAAATATGGAAGGAATAATTGTTCCCACAAAAACTCCTTTATTTGGCAGAATACTCTGCATGGCTGGGACATTCCCTCCCAATGTTTAGCTTGGGTAGTAGGTAACTTCATATTGACCTCTAGAATTCTAAATGGATTCCTCACTCAAATAGCCTCTGCTACATTATTTACGGGCCTCTACACCACTCAAACCTCAATTCCAAAGTAGAGTATATATGCCTAAACAATAATTGGAACGGGACTAAAATCTCCTTTGAACTTCCTGAAGACATAAAAAACAAGATCATGTCCATCCACTTCCTAACTACTCCTAATAGCACTGACAACACCATCGGGTCTCTTAACACCAATGGTATATTCACCACTAAATCCGTCTATAAGTTACTTCAGCAAGATACTCATAATAGAGATTCCTTCAAATGAATATGGGAGCTTCACTCCCTTAATAAGATAAAATTCTTCCCATGTCAATGTCTCCACGACACAATTCCTACTAGTGCCTACCTACACAGACTAGGAATTATTGATAATGCTATTTGTCCAGTGTGTAAAAACGGGAATGAATCAGCCAAACATATCTTTATTAGATGCCCCATTGCCCTTTTTTTGGAATTAAATAGGGAAAAATATGAATAACATCCCCTCCTCTAAGGACTACCATTGGTTACTAACCAATAAAAAACAACAACACACAACTCCACTTTCCCTAATTAACCTGGATCCTTTTTTTCCCTTTTGCACTTCAGCATATTTGGCTAAACATGAACCATAATGTGATGACCCAAAAGGTCATCTTGCATAATTTAAGCTATATTTGTGTTCCGAGGCTCCGAGAGCCTCCGTTAGTCTCACCTCGATATGCGTGCGCAGCCCGAGCCTGTAGCCGGGAAGCTATTATGTGAAAAGCTGATGCAAATGAGTCTTGATAATTAATGAATGAATATAGTTGACTTTGGTCAACATTTCTGGTAAACGGACCCGGAAGACCGCCTGAGCGAAGCGACCGAAGGAACTTGACTTATCTGAACCGAACGATAGCAGCTTAAAGCGTTGCCTATCACGAGCAGCCTCGCTCCTTGATCGGCGGGGAGGAGCATCTGAAAGTATGGGGCAAAGGATGTTGCGTTTTGACTTTGTCTCCCGGGATCCACCACAGGTTGGGTTTGAGAGGGACCCGTGATTCGACGGTCCCGGAGGGTCCGTAGGAAAATATGGGACTTGGGGATATGCTCGGAATCGAATTCCGAGGTCCCAAGCCCGAGAAATGAATTTTTAAAGAAAAATTGTTTTCTGAATAATAAAGGATTTTGAAAATGAATAATTATGTGAAAACCGTGTTGCCGGGTCCGTATTATGGTTCGGAGCCCGGAACAGGTTTATTATATGTTATGTGACTTATCTGTGAAATTTGGTGTAAAACGGACTTGAAATGAGTGGTTTCGGATAAAATATGAGACTTTGAGATTTTAAGGAATTTGGAATGTGGCTTGGAAAGTAGTGTTATGTTCCCGAGGTCCGAATGGGATTCCGAGATCGGGAATA
>ML249133.1:0-15701 GCA_005239495.1 Nicotiana undulata
ATGGGTGACCGTTGCCAACGGCTAGTGGGGCCCACAAGATTTTAAAAATTAAAAAAAAAAAAATTACCATTAAACCGGGCCGGGCCGGTTTAACCGGTTCATGTACTGTTTATTTGAACCGGGTTGGTCCGGTCCGGTTACCCGTTTTACAAAACTAATCCGTTCCAACCCCCCTAACCCCTTAACCCAGCCCCCCCGGCCCCTTATGATCCGGGCCGGTCCGGTCCCGATTTGAACCGGTCTGGGCCGGTCCGGTCCCGGGTTGAACCGGCCCGTTAGCCACCTTTACTTAAAGTACATGTAAATATATGATTTTCCTATATTGTAAGAAATGTTAATTAATCTTATTTATCTTTTTAATTTTATTATCTTCTACTAAAAAACAAGGCAATTTTTTTTTTTTTTGAAGGTAACGTTAGGAGATCAAAAAATCTGATTTTTTTAAATTAGCTAACAATCCAATCTTCTAAGTCCCCATTTTTGCTAAACTCCCAAAATCCCTTTTTCTTAGCCTCTCGTTCGTGGAACGAAAAGCGAAAAAAAAAAAAAAAAAAAAAAAAAAAAAAAAAAAAAAGAAGAGACGTCATCTCTTTTAGAAAGAAACCTATATGCACATAGCTTTTCCTTTTTCTGGCCTCCTGTTCCATACAACATATATGCACATAATTAAGAAAGGGAGTAGAATATGAGGATTTAGGAAAAAGAAGCAAAAAGGAAAGGGACACAAGAAAAAAAACGGCAGATTCATTTGGCCGAAAAGAGAGAGCTTCATCTCTTTAAAGGTTTTAGCCGTCCACCAAAGACAAAACCCGTAGTTCAACAAACCAACGCATCGTTTGACATCTTATTTCCCTATTGATCTAAAATCTTGCAATCTTCTTGAGTTTCCTTTACTTTGGCTGCGAAGGAAGCTTCAAAGATTCTTATTTTTGAGCAAAATTTTATATTTCACCGAAAGCAGAGGTTCCGTTTTCAGCTTCAGTACTCTAATCCGACGACCGTTGCTCTGTTTGTTCTGATTGAGTTGTAAACTTTCAACTTTGTTCATCAATATAAAGGTCAATCTCTAACCTTTCTTTTAATTAATATTGGTTATTATCTTCTTCTTTTTGAGCTTGAATAAATGTTAGGCATGCATAGATGTTGTTTAATCTTTAAGTTAGCTTTGTTGGTGGCGTTTGCTTATGAATAATTTTACACTGGATTGATTAATGGAATTCTATTTAGCTGGCTTTGTTTCAAATTAAGTAGCGTAGGAATACCTTTCTACCTGGAATATGTGCACTAGCTACTCAAATATATGAATTGTAAAGACTTACTAGACTAGGAGACTTTAATTATGATAAGTATTATGATTCAAAGTTAGGAAGAATAATGAATATTCGTAGAAATTCTATAGGCGCGACTCAATCTATCATCATGATTGCATATACGTTCGCGTGACAAAATTACAATTTCAAAATAATTCAAAGTATGCGTTCGCGCGATTTTGGCTGAAAACTTTTTTCATTATTAATAAAACGTGATAAATTGTGTACACGTACGCATGACATAGTTTAAGCACCGATTTTCAAGAATAAAACCAAGGTACACGTTCGCGTGATGATTCCCAATAAATCAAGGTATGTGTTCGTACAACTTTAGCAAAACGATCTTAATAAATATACAACTATATCTCTCGAATCTAAAAGAGACAAAATAATTAGATATTTTAAATACGTTATTAGCCCATGTGTTCATACTCGAACCTTGGATTTATATGCTTAAGTAATAGAAGAGTCATGTGTGCATTCCGCGTCTCGATGCCTTTAGATTTAAAATAATTATGTTATAAGCATGTGTACATTCCGTATCTTGGTTTAACATTTAACTTCAAAGAAGAATATCTTGTGTGTGTACCGCACCTAGGTGAATACATTAAAAAAATACAATAATTAATTAAGCGGTAATAGACAAGCCATAACCAATAAAATACAAAAATAGCTAAAAATTGATTAAAGCCTTACATTAGTCAATAAAGCGACTGTGCTTGAACCACGGGACTCAAGGGGTGCCTTACACCTTCCCCTCGATCAACAGAATTCCTTACTCAGTCTTCTGTTTTCGTAGACCATAAATTAAGAGTCAATCATTCATTTTGATAAGGGATTCAATAAAAGGTGACTTGGAACACCAAAACTCAATTCCAAGTGGCGAATCAAAATAATAAATAATCCTTTTTCAAAACGTAACTTTAGTTGGAAAAACTCTTCTAACTCAACCTCGTAAAAGGGTTGTGTGGAAAAAAAGAGGTGTGACAGACCAATCATTTATCTGTCCAAATTCCATGACAGATTTGAGCTCAAGATCCTCGCCAATATCAAAAATATTGAGCGCTGCATTATATCAACAATATCATCGATGATCATTTTACATCGGCTACATTATCACAGAATAAAGACATAACTTATCGAGATCTCATTATTTTCAGGTACCTGAGCCTCTTCCATGAGGTCTTATAAAGTTTTATGTCATGGTGCTCTTACATAGCACTTGCCTCCTTAGTATGACCGTCTTTATCATTTGCTCCACTCCTTCTTCAAGGAGTTTTATCTTTGGAACCGATTAGTTTATTACGCTTCATGTGTTCCATAGACTATGTCCATCATGGACTTTATTCTATTTGGAGTATTAGCAGCTGAAATATAACATTTCGCTTTGAGTCAGCAAATACGCCAGGCAATATTTTGCAAATGAATTATCACTTGAACTTCAAGTTCACATTTTCTTGTACGAGGATCTAGGTACACTCATAATAATTTATTCCATGATTACTTTTTCAGCTACCCATTTTCTCCCCCAAATGTTGGGATCACCAACACATTTCCCAACCTTCTTTGGGAATACATATTTGTGCATTGTGGTGGCACAATGAAATCATATAGAACATCTATATTTCTGGATGAAATTTATTTGGTTCCTAGCCATGAACTAATTCTGATAGAGAGAAGTTATCATAACTTGTTGGCTAGATGCATACAAGTGTTGTTGTATATTAAATAATATACATTATACCAAATTTCTATTTGGAATCTTTGTTATCATAACCAATGGTTTAGCTTAATTGGAGGCATACAATTTCTGCTAAACCAACTTGTATTTAAACCAGCATTACCAAGATAATTATCATATTTATATTCTGGAACTGTGCTCTAATAATTTGAGCAATCAACCTTGCAAAATCTAAATTGCAAGTTGATAACAAACGCACATGTGATCATACAATAGATGCATCTATTAAAATCATATAATAGTAAACGGTACACATGGCAGGTGACTGGGCCCATATATATATCACCTTCTATTCGTTCCAGAAATCAAGGAATTCAATCCCAACCTTAACTGATATATCATGAGAATAAGCAGCACAAGAGAATTCTTAAAGAACCTTCTATTTCTTCAATATATGCCAATGTGAATTCTCAATTAATTTTCGCATCATAATTGAACCGGAATGGCCAACCGGTCATGCCAGCTAATATTTGTTTCAATAAATATTTAATTTACTATGACATATGATTACATCATCATGCTTATACATCTGTAGTACAAATGGAAGAAAAGTCGAGTAACCTTTCATATTTACCCGATATGATTATTGTAATATGAAGATATTCAATCTCCCTTTCATTTATAGTCTCAATATGCCAACTACTTTGGATAATACATTTGTAACTCAAAAGTTTCTTTCGAGACTTACTACAATATTAATTTCAAGAACAATTTCATTAATCCAAGTAGTAACAAATTCACTCTTCCGGAGCTATTAATTGATTTTGTACTACAATTTTTTTTGTCACACCATCCATATGGTAAATATCTCCTTCACAGAGAAAATCATATCATAATAATTATCACGGTCAAAGTCATCATAAGCAAAAGCATTTCTTGCTTTAAGTTTGCCTTTAATAACCTTTATAAGGCATGACATAATATATATTTTTTGGCGTACCACAAGTACGCGACCAATGACACATTCATGTAACCACATTATAATATTCATTATCTTTATTTCTCTCAAACCTCTCTTAAAAACGAGTTGTGGTTTTTATATAACCATGCATAAGCACATTCTTATGTATATTTTTCATCACATATATATCTTCACATTCACTTTCATGAATGAGCATGCATTTACAATGCTTATCACAAGTCGCATTCTTTCAAAAAATAGACTAAAATCGTCTGAGTGTGCCTCATCTTTCCAGACCATAATGATACACAATTCCTTCACCTTTGAATGATTATTTTGAGAACTCTTACTGTTTTCTTTTTTACATTTACCATAATGATGACTATATTATTTTGGTCTTTGGTACACCCACATTCATTGGTCAACCACGTGTCTTTATTAAGACTTATTATGCACCGCTATCACATTCACTTCAAGAATGGAGCAAATCAAGTGGGACAAGCTTCATGCTATTTTCATGAAAAATATATTATTTTCATTAGTCATCATTATATAATCAATATGGTGCATTGGGACTCAAACCCAATGCCTTACCCATATAAAGGCATGTTATGTCATAATGAGTTGGGACGTGAACCAACTCTTATCATCATTGTGCACCACAAATCAAATCAAACGCCTTATTCTCATACAATGGCATAATAAGCCAAGTGGACTCACCGTTGAGCCTATCATGATATACTACTTTCTATAATTAGTTATTTTTTCCCGAACTTTAATGAAAGTTCACATTGATCTTTTTCACGAATAACTACATGATCAAATATAAAGGGAATAAAACTATATTAGTAATACAAAATTTATTTTGACCACAACATAAATTTAAATTCTTATTATTTTATAAGATTAAGAACCTTCTCAATAGTTAACAGTTCCATAATCTTGGCTTGCAAACTGTCGGAGCAGAACATATGGGAGATGGTGTTAAAGCGTCGAAATATGCTCTTGTTTGCAACTCGAAAGCAGAGGTACTCCATATATATACATCTGCACAAATAAAACCAAATTTCTAAGTAACACAAATTAGACCTAGTCTTAAATACTAAAATAAGTTAATTGTAAAATTCATGAAAATTGAAAAATGATACTCCCCGTACAATAGAAGCAAATGTAACATTAATATGGCATACGAGATGCCCAAATTTTCATAGGCTCAACCAAATTGATTCAAGGTTGTAGCTCTCATGGAAAGCTTTCATCTCTTATAGAAAATATAAGAAGAATATAGCAATTCGTGCTGATAACGTGTTAAGAAACTTAGCTCAAAGTAACAATATAAGACAAGAAGATAAGTAGAATAATAGAAGAAGAGATAACTTTCTTATTTCATCAAGTATTCAAGTGTCTACAATGTGATGCCCAAACTCTCTATTTATAGGATGATATAGGTAATACAAAGGGATGTCATGAACATGGTATTAACTATTGAGATCATGGGGGAAGATCATGGAGGAGGTTATGGAGGTGTGGGAGTTATAACCATAATAGTAAGAAGTAGTGGGGATAATGGAGAAGAGTAGTGGGAGTAACTTCTTTAGGAGTTATAGACATCCATTATACAATATTATATTTCATACACTACGTAAACAATTTTATTATGTCACGACCCCAACTCCTAACAGGTCGTGATGGTGCCTATCGTGGAACTAGGCTAGCCAACCATCACCTAACTACTCATTTGTTCTATTATAATAATTCACAATTCAATAATAAACAGCAAACATAGCATAAAATAATTTCTTTAAGTCTTAGCGCCCCAATAATAGTCTAAACAACTCTAAACAAAACCTCCCAAGACTGGAGTCAACATGGTCACGAGAATCTACGAAATAAAACTAACTCTACTAATGTTTTAAATAAAGTCTAGGAATGAAATGCTAAAACTAAATAAGGAAGGGAAATGGAGAAGTTGTGGACGCTGGACAGCTACCTCGAAATCCCGTAAACTGCTGCTAACGAACAAGGCAGCTACTGCTCCAAATCGGTACCTGGATCTGTGCACAGAGGCACATGGAGTAATGATGAGTACGCCAACTCAGTAGTAATGAAAATAAATCACAGTCTGAGAACTATAAAAACACACAGCACAGATACACCAATTCACAAAACAGTAGTAAAACACCAAGTCACCATAAAATATTCATCAAGTACATAAGTTCGAAAACCAATTTCCATAAATCCTTTGAAACAAGTATAATTTCAATATATCTCAGTAACACTCTCAATAAAAGCCCGTTTGAAAATCAAATTAATCATAGTTTGAACACTCAGTAAAAATCATCATAAATCTGCCCCTCGAGCCATAATCATTTCTCGCAACAATTTCTTTCAGCATCAGCCCATCAGGAAACCTCACAATCACTCTGCCTATCAGGCAACCTCACAGTCACTCTGCCCATCAGGCAACCTTACAGTCACTCTGCCCATCAGGCAACCTCACAGTCACTCAGTATCAGCCCCGCGAGCAATATCACTCATTAGGTACATGCGCTCACTGGGGGTGTGTACAGACTCCGGGGGNCCCGCAGCCTCACTCAGTCAGACACTCTCAACATGCCCTTCAGGCCATAAATATACCGGGTTCTCGACCCAAAAACATTGTTTCATTTTCAAGAAATAGTATCAAAATACTTTGAGTGTCAGAACAATTATCAAGAAAATACTGAGTGTAAATCATAACATATCAAGTGAGGAAAATAGTAAAAACATCCCCCAAGGGTAAACAGATCGGCACTAAGCCCCAAACATGGCTTACAGCCCAAATCATATCAAAATATATCAATGCTATTAAGCATAGGCTTAAAATCGGTTTCGCAACTCAATAGTTGCCTAAATAGGGAATATATTTCCAAAGTTCTAATCTTTGTATTCCAATAAGTCCGAGGTTTCATACCCTCAGGACAGGATTTAAAGACATTACTTACCTCAAACTAGCCCGGAAACTATTCCCCAATACGCTTGCCTCTCGTATCAACTTTTGAATGCTCCGAATCTACCAAGTTCAGATTTTTATCATCAAATTATGCTTAAGGAATGAATTCCAATTGAAAAATATCGATTTTAAGCACAAAACCCGACCCACGGGCCTGCGTCTTGGAACTCAGAAATTTTTATACAAAACTGTTCTTCATCATCTCACGAGTCCGTACATATAAAGAACGCTAAAATTGGAGTTTGTTTGACCACTCAAATCGCCCCCTAAAGGTCTCATAATCTCAATCCCTAAGCTCACCTTTTTCTACTGATTTTCAGGAAGTAAACACTGAGATTATGCTCCTTAAGCACCTATAATCGAGTTTTAATGACCAAAATACTTACCTCTATGATGAACACTAATTTTTCCTCTTCAAAATCGCCTCAAAAGCTTCTTCCCGTTCAAACAATGGTGTAAAAAGGGTTAATGGTCGCGGAGGATTTATTTTATAACTGCCCAGTTATTTCTTCACTGCGATCGCGGAAGTCCTCACGTGATCGCGAAGAACAAAATTCCCTGGCCCCCACTTTACTCACTGCGATCGCGGCATAAGCCACGCGACCGCGCTTTACAACAGTTCAACCCCACGCGATCGCAATTAGACGCACGCGATCGCGAAGGTCATTTGACCTCACCCCCACGCGCCTGACTGACCCTATGCGATCGCGATCAAGTCCACGCGATCGCACTGCTCGACCTGCTCGACCTCTGCGATCGCGAGCACACTTATGCGATCCCATAGGGTAAATCCTTCCCCCTATCAATATGCATTATGCGATCGCGACTCTCCTCACGCGATCGCAATGAAGGAATTTCTGCTGTGCAAAAACTAGAAATCCAGCAATTTATTCAAGTCTAAATGGGTCCGTTAATCACCCGAAATCAATTCCGATCCCCTCGGGACCTCAACCAAATATACCAACACGTCATAAATGATCATTCAAACTTAGTTGCACTCTCAAAACACTAAAAATAACATCTAAACACCAAAATCACATCGGATTCAAGCCTAAGAACTTTGATATTTCTAAAATCCACCAACGATGCCGAAACTATCCAAAACAACTCCGATTGACCTGAATTTTTGCAGACATATCAAAAATGACATTACGGATCTTTTCCAACTGTCGGAATTCCATTCCAACCTTGATAGCCTATTTTTCACTGCCGACCGGAAATCACCAAAAATTAACTTTCGCCAATTCAAGCCTAATTCTACACCGGACATCACAAAATTATTCTGAACACACTCCTAAGTCCCAAATCGCCTAAGAAAACTATCCGAGCCATAAAATCCACATTCCGAGGTCGTTTACCAATAAGTCAACTCTCAGTTGACTTTTCCAACTTCAAGGTTATTTTTAAAGACTAAGTGACTAAACTCTCACTACAACCATTTCGATTTCAAGTCTACCAACTCTAACACATCATAAAAAGTATAACCAACCTATGATGAGTCAATAACAGTAATTATAATGCAGGTTTTACGTAACAACCGACCGGGTCGTTACATATTATTTCCAAAATTCAATTCAATTAGAGTTTAATTTTTGGATAGAATAGTATAATTAAAGACCTTAAATTTATACAAAGTTTACGTTATTTTAATCGTAATTTATACATATACACAGTATTATGTTTTGGTGAAGCGAGTTCAGTTGAATCGGCTTGACACCACGTGCATCCGCTACTGGTCACAACTAGGAATAAGATCTGCGTACACACTATCCTCCGTACGGACCCCAGGGTATCACTAAAAAGGGTTTGAAAAGGTTTATATCAGTTTGACACTTGCATAAAATCAAATTTTGATTGGTTACCTTGGTTTTCAAAGATGTGTTTTATAAGTATCTATT
This sequence comes from Nicotiana undulata, assembly GCA_005239495.1. NCBI lineage: Eukaryota > Viridiplantae > Streptophyta > Magnoliopsida > Solanales > Solanaceae > Nicotiana > Nicotiana undulata. The sequence continues at coordinate 8,843 of ML249133.1, forward strand.
ACTCCTCTATACCATATTCCTCAAGTACTACAGACAGAAGTCATATCACTCTGATGCAGACTGCAGTAGTAGTGGACCGAGCTACTGTAGACTCTGGTTAATTGTTAGTTCATCTTCTTTCTTATTTTATATTTATATTTGAATAAAGAAGTTAGTTTGTTATTTTATTATTGTAACGACCCGACCGGTCGTTTTGAGGATTTCAGCTTTGTTCGGTGGCGTAAGGTCATGAACAACTTCACATTGTATATATCGACATGCGTGGGTGGTTAGATTCAGTTACCAGATAATCCGGAGTCGAATTGGAAAAAAAATTCTCATTTCGGAAGCCTTAAGTTGGAAGAATCAACTAAGATTAGAATTTTGACTAAACGACCTCCGAATCAGGATTTGAAGGTTCCAGTAGGTTCGTATGATGATTTCGGACTTGGGTGTATGTTCGGACCGGGATTTGGATAACCCGGGACTTGGGGGATTCTATCAGTAGTAGCATGTGCTTATCGTTGTTTTATTCATCATTGATAGTGGTGAGACTAGGAGTGAGTCCTTGTTGTTCTTTGTGGTAAGCTCTATGTGATTTTTTCTAAGTGTTTTGTTTACGAACTGTGATTTGATACTCCATCGAGATGTGAGTCCAGTGAGCGTTATGGTTTTTATCAGCTGAGATGAATTAGTGGAGGAATTTCAACTGGCATGATATGTTTTCGATATGTGATTTAGAGTTGAGGCCGAGGTCCTCGTGATATTTGTGATTCGATAAGTTTTGACCGGGCTGAGTACCGTGGTGGGAATTTTATCAGGATGGAATCCTTGTGATTTGTTCATATGCTTTGCTTCCTCCTTGTTATATTTCATTTGGTAAGTCAGTATTGATAGAGAGTTGTACCTATGGGCTTGTTTGATAGTTCCTTTATATGTTTCTATATTAATATTCAGTCATTTTGTTGTGTGCTTCTTTAGTTTAACTTACGGGATGTGTGCCCGGTGGTGTTAGTTGTGGCTCAGTGATTCGGGTGTTTAATAATGAAGTCTTCGTGTTTATTGCATCATTATCAGTATTATGGGATTTGGAATAGAGTCCGTTCAGATGTGGGGCTAATTGCCAATGTTGAGTTGATTTCGGGCAGCTATTGTGATCAAAAGTGTTATTTGAGCCTATGTGGGATGTGCTATGTTGTGTGGTCGTGCCTTATGGGCGTCGTCATGAGTTAATGCAGCTGGTTGAGTCTAAGTCCAGATATGGATTTAGAATCGGGTCTTTTGGAAATGAGTAGAAGGTGAGAAATTGAGATAGAAAGCTTATCGGTGGTGATAGAAAAGCTATACTGCATAGGGATTGTGTATTCAGGCTTATGTAGGTTGGGGTGACGTGGGATCACCCGCGGGTGTGTGTTGGAAGTGTGCATTTAGTGATTTGAGGACTTCGAGGCGAGTCTTGGCACGTTCGAGGACGAACGGTTGTTTTAAGAGGGGGAGAATGTAACGACCCGACCGGTCGTTTTGAGGATTTCAGCTCTGTTCGGTGGCGTAAGGTCATGAACAACTTCACATTGTATATATCGACATGCGTGGGTGGTTAGATTCAGTTACCGGATAATCCGAAGTCGAATTGGAAAGAAAGTTCTCATTTCGGAAGCCTTAAGTTGGAAGAATCAACTAAGATTGGAATTTTGACTAAAAGACCTCCGAATCAGGATTTGAAGGTTCCAGCAGGTTCGTATGATGATTTCAAACTTGGGCGTATGTTCGGACCGGGATTTGGATAACCCGGGAGCGTTTCGGCGTATATTATGGAAAATAACATTTTAGAAGAATTTCATAAATCTGGGTTGAAAGTCATTTCAGTGATATAGATGTCTGTTTGGGATTCCGAGCCTGGAATAGCTCCGTATGGTAATTCTGGAGTTGGGAGCGCGATCGGAATTGAATTCGGATGTCCGTAGGTTATTTTGAAGTCATTTGGCTAAAGATAGAAATTTGAAGGTTTTTGAAGAATCCGACCGGAAATGGAAATATTGATAGAGGGGTCGAAATGCGATTCTGGAAGTTCAAATAGGTTCGTAGTGTCATTTTTGACGTGTGTACAAAATTTCAGGTCATTCGGACGTGGTTTGGTAAGTTTCGGCATCATTGGCGAATTTTGGAAGTTTAGAAGTTCTTAGGCTTGAATCTGAGGTTGATTCGGTGTTTTGGTGTTGTTTTGGGTTTTCCAAAGGTTCGACTAAGTTCGGGTAGTGATATATGACTTGTGGGTTGTTGGTTGAGGTCCCGAGGGGCTCGGGTGGGTTTCGGATAGATATGGGTTGTGTGCGCTCGTTTTTTATGTTTCGGCGTTGTTTCTTCAAGCATAATTAGTACCAAATTAAGCAAATGAGATCCAATTTCTGTTTTGATTGAAGTATTAGATCCGTATCGTAATTACGGAGCTATAGCACAAAGAATCATCGAATTTGGACATCGTATGAGGAAGTTATGCTCATTTTAGTGTCGGAGAATAGAGCTGGTGTTGGTGTTTCGCAGGTGCGAGGTTGGGTCCGCAACCGTGGAGCCGCAGGTGCGTAAAATGGTCTGCAGGTGCGGAATTGACAGCTGGAAATGCGCAGGTGCGGGTATTTTGGTCGCACATGCGAAAACCCCTAAGTATAGAAAACCAGACCGCGTCATTTTAGTATTTTGAGCATATCTTGAGTTCTAGAGCTCCGATTGAGGTGATTTGTGCGGCGTTCTTCTTGTATTTTCATCGGGGTCAGTATATAAGTATTAGTTTTGCATTTTAATATGATTACAGAAGTTCATTTTTTTGAATAAATCCATGTTTTGATTGGAAAAATTGGGGGTTTTGAAAGAAAACTTCTAAAATAAAAATTTATGATTTGGATGACCAAATGATATCGGAATTGGATAAATTTAGTATGGGTGAACTCGTATCGGAATGGGTAATCATATTTTTGTAAAAAAATTCGGGTTCCGAGGTGCGGGTCCGGGGGTCGACTTTTGGGTCGATTTTTATAAATTCGTAAAGATTGAAGCTTTATTATTCGGAATAGTTCCTTATACAATTTATGTGTGTTTTGAAGTTGTTTTGGTTGATTTTGAGACGTCCGGAGGTCTTTCCGCCCGAGAAGTCTATTTTTGAGTACCCGGTTGTCATCTTTGAGGTAAGTATCTTGCCTAACCTTGTGTGGGGGAATTACCCCTTAGGATTTGAGTCTTCTATGTCGATTGTAGCCCGTGTACGCGAGGTGACGAGTGCGTACTCAGACTTATTTGCTAATAGGTTGGCCTTTTAGGATTCTTAGGTTCCTATATTTCCTGCATATGAAGTGGTAACTGTTATGGTCGAGTTCCTGGTTTCTAGTTTCACCTCCTCCTGTTTGAATTAGATTTTCTTGCTTTCGTTTCCCCTTTGTTGATTATTTGAGGACTTAACTGAATATAACGACCCGACCGGTCGTTTTGAGATCCAGCGCGTCGTTCAGTAGTTAGGAGTCATGAACAGCTTCATTTCGGGTATTGTGACTTGTATGTATCGTCAGAGTTGAAATTGAGGAGGTTCGGAGTTAAATTGAAAGGAAAATTCTTATTTCAGAAGCCTTAAGTTGAAGAATTGAGTAAGACTGGAATGTTGAGTAAACGACCTCGGAATCAGGATTCGAAGGTTCCATCAGATTCGTATGGTGATTTCGGACTTGGGCGTATGTCCGGATCAAGATTTGGATAACTCGAGAGTGTTTCGGTGTATATTGTGGAAGTTAGCATTTTTTAAGAAATTTCCTAAGTTTGGCTTGAAGCGCATTTCAATGATATTGATGTCCGTTTGGGATTCCGAGTCTGGGAATAACTCCGTATTGTGATTTTGGAGTTGGAAGCGCGATCGGAAGTGAATTCGGATGTCCGAAGGTCATTTTGAAGTCATTTGGCTAAAGATAGAAATTTGAAGGTTTTTGAGAAGTTTGACCGAGAGTTTGACTTTTTGATATCGGGGTCGGATTCCGGTTCCGAAAGTTGGATCAGGTCTGTAATGTCGAATATGACTTGTTTGCAAAATTTGGGGTCATTCGGACGTGATTTGATAGGTTTCGGCGTCGGATGTAGAAGTTTGAAATTCTAAGTTCTTAAAGATTTGGATTGGAGAGCGATTCATGATTTCGACGTTGTTTGATGTGATTTGAGGCCTCGAGCGAGTTNTATGACTTGTTTGCAAAATTTGGGGTCATTCGGACGTGATTTGATAGGTTTCGGCGTCGGATGTAGAAGTTTGAAATTCTAAGTTCTTAAAGATTTGGATTGGAGAGCGATTCATGATTTCGACGTTGTTTGATGTAATTTGAGGCCTCGAGCGAGTTCGTATCATATTTTGGGTCATGTTGGTATAATTGGTTAAGGTCCCGAGGGCCTCGGGTGGATTTCGGAAGGTTAACGAAATGAATTTCGGACGAAAAAGAAGGGAAAAAATTGCAGAAATTTCCTGGTGCATTTTTGGACAGCAAATTGTGCGTCGAGGAGCTAACTTTGGGAGCGTATATATAAGAATATATAAGTAATCTGAAAAATTTGCAAAACATGAAAGTTGTAGATCTTGAAGTCTAGTTTTCAGAATATTAAACCATTTATCATTTGGAGTTTTGTGCAAAACGTTATGACCGATTAAAGAAGACTGGTGGAGCAGTTTTCGCAAGAATTTTCTGTTGCCTGGAGCTGACTTTAGAAGCTCTTATCTCGGGATATATAAGGAGTTATATGGTTTACAAACTATCAAATTAAAGATCTTCGAGTGTATTTTTAAATCTTCAAACCGTTTGTTATTTGGATATTTCTACAAGAAGTTATGGGTGTTTTAACAGAAGGTGTCCAACAAGGAAAAATTTTAATAGGATGTACAACATGTACAACACAAGTACAAGGTACAACCCGGTGAAGCACGGGCAGATTCTTTAAACACGAATTTGGCCCATTTTCTTCATTTCTTTCATTTGGCTTGGATGATTTTGGAGAGCATTTCAATGGGGATTTCATCAAGCATCAAAGTTGCGAGCCGTCGAGAGTAGATTTCGGAGATTCGGGCGCATCCTTGATCCGATCCTTGATCTGAGGGGTGATTTCGTCGAGGTGAGTCTCCTTTCTAACCTCGTAAGAGAGAAATTGTCCCTCTAGGTAACCTTGTTTGCTGTGTGATCTTGTTTGGGGGCTACGTACGCACCAAGTGACGAGAGTCCGTGCGTAGTGGCTATTACTGCTTCGTCCGGGTAGTTAGGACACAACATGTTCATTGTTTTTTTTCCCTGTTGTAGCATTGTATACTTGTGTGATTGGTATTTTTGTCTTTAAACGTTGTGATACTTGGCTTGATTTAAGTGTGATAAGAGAATCACGGGATGGGATCGTGTCGTACGCCACGACAGAGTGATGGTTGATTATATTATGAGATCGGGTCGTACGCCAAGGCAGAGTGATAATTGATTATATTGTGGGATCGGGCTGTACGCCACGACAGAGTGATGAGAGAGTATATTATGGGATCGGGTCGTACGCCACGGTGAGATTGAGACTTACAGGGTGGGATCAGGCCGTACGCCAAGGTGAGTTAAGACTTACAGGGTGGGATCGGGTCGTACGCCACAGCGAGATTGAGACTTACAGGGTGGGACCGGGTCGTACGCCACAGCGAGATTGAGACTTACAGGATGGGATCGGGTCGTACACCACGGCGGAGCGATGTGAGTGAGTACCATATGGGAGCGGGCCGTACGCCACGGCGGATACTAAACTTGTTGGATTTGAGATTGCTACTTGATGCCGGATATTGATGCACTTGATTATTTGCTTACTTGCCTACAATTTTCCTTACATCCTGCTTACTTTATTACTGTTGGACCTTAGTGAGTATCGAGTCAACCTCTCGTCACTACTTCTTCGAGTTTAGACGAGATACTCACTGGGTACATGTATGTATATGTACTCATGCAACACTTTCTCTGCATTTTGTTGCACATGTACCTTCATAGTTCGGAAAATGATTCGGAGACTTACTCGGGCTGCATTCATCTGGAGGCGTTCCGCAGTTGACAAAGTCTCATTTCTTCTATATCTTTACTTGTATTTTATTGCATTTGTCTCATTTATTCTCGGACAAGAGTTGTGTTATTGTATAAATTCTTAGAAATGGCTCATGTACTTGCGTCACCGGGTTCTGGGAATGTGTTGAGTCTTGTTTTATTGAATTAAATGGATTCCCTGTCGTGTTTAATGTACAACAATTTATTTATTTGATTATGAAATGAAATAAAGGCAACGATTTCGAAATTGTTAAACATGAAGGTATTTCAACTGATTAAGGGGTTAGCTTGCCTGGCAGTGGTGTCCGGCGCCATCACAACCCATAGGTTTTGGGTCGTGACACTGAATATTTCCCCTCTTTCACCACTATGCTATATTTTCTTCACAAACTGCCTAATTGATTAAAATTAGTATCATCTAGTCGTATAATTGTTAAACAGAAATTGGAATAGCTATATGTCGGTGTCAAGCATGCCCGTAATTCGTACATGATGATTTACATGATTTGCCCTTAAATGTTACTTAGGTTTAGTTGACAATCACCCATATTGGCGGTATTTCCTTGGTGCTTCCTATTATTGAACATTTGTTGAAGCTGAGTTTATTCCGTGAAGCAAATTGTTAGGCGAGATTGTTATAGTTGTTTCCCTTGCCGGAATGATTGGTTCCTTATTTATTGACTTGAATATTGTGAATCGTTGCTATATTTGTTATGTTTTCCCCTCGTTATATTGTTTCATTTGTACTTGGCTTTCCCTTCAGTGGTTACTTCTTATGAGTGAGTTTTGCCACTATTATGATT
>ML249133.1:16405-42622 GCA_005239495.1 Nicotiana undulata
GCATATTTAAATTGGGACTACGGACTGAGATCCGGGAGCTTTCCCCCTGTACTGCATCGCATATTTAAATTGGGACTACAGACTGAGATCCAGGAGCTTTCCCCTTGTACTGCATTGCATATTTAAATTGGGACTACGGACTGAGATCCGGGAGCTTTCCCCCTGTACTACAACGCATATTTACATTGGGACTACGGACGAAATTCCGGGAGCTTTCCCCCTGTACTGCATTGCATGACAAATTCTGAGTTACGGACTGAGTTCCGGTGGTTTTATCATTGAGGATATTATGATCGAATGATATATATATATATATATATATATATCTTGAAAATTATAATTGAGAAACAATTATCTACGGGAAAAGTTATGTCTGAAGGACTTCTATTTGGAGCTTTCCCCTTGAACTGCATTGCATATTTAAATTGGGACTACGGACTGAGATCCGGGAGCTTTCCCCCTGTACTACATCGCATATTTAAATTGGGACTACGGACGAAATTCCGGGAGCTTTCCCCCTGTACTGCATTGCATGACAAATTTTGAGTTACGGACTGAGTTCCGGTGGTTTTATCATTGAGGATATTATGATCGAATGATATATATATATATATATATATATAATTGAGAAACAATTATCTCCGGGAAAAGTTATGTCTGAAGGACTTCTATTTCGAAAGTATATTTGAAAGGTATTTGTCTTGCAGAAAAATAATATTTGAAAAAGCAGTTATTGGGAAAGTATATTTGAAACCCCACATATTTTGAAGAAACTATGTTTCAAAGATTTCTCTTTATGAAAATATATAAATATACATCCAGAAAGAGTATGTTTCAAAGAAGATTTCCCTATTTCAAAACGATTATATCTTTAAAGCTTTCGACATAAATGTTTAACCAAAGAATGAGATTCCTTGACCAAAGCTATTTTAGGATAAACGTGGGTTACTGATAATCGAGTGAATAATGAATAAAGGAATAATAAGCAGTATTGAATGCAGAAACGTAAAGCAGTTTGTATTCGAGAATTCAGATGAGCCTATGGATTAGAATTCTTCCCTTTATATAGGGGCTTCCTAGCATAACGTTTTGGTTTCTGTAATGATTGCTCATTAATGGATAATTATTAAATTAATGAGGTGTTACAAAGGATAATCGTAACTGTTGTATAGGAGTTACGTAACGTATAAGTCATTAACTGGTGATTCTCGAATCTGCCCGTAGCTTCGTCTGGGTTCACTATGACCGTATCCCTTCTTTGTCATTAAGTTTCCCGTGGTTGATGAACTCGTGGGTTTATTGATTGTGCCTCTTTCTCCCGTACCTCTTTACATAATCAAGTCTATCTGTTGTGTTTTCCTTGGTCCACGTAGCTAGCTGAGTTGTCAAGAATTTGCTTACGTGTGAGACTCTTTTTACCAATACAGATAGTCCCCCCACTTACCATATATTTTTCGACTAATATTTGGTAAGTGGATGCGCATTTATGGAGGGAATATTTTTCCGCCGTTTTTCTCTAAAACATTGTATCTTTATATGCACACAGGCGTCGTTTGTCACTTCCATTTAATGCTCCTTTCGCGTGTCCATTTCTGATTGGCTCTTCAATGACTCGGCACCTTTTAGGGCTTTTTGTGGCTGCGTCAGTCCCGAAGTGACATTTTTAATCATGACTTTCCATCATTGTTTTTCCATGTTTCGACGGTTGTCTTTATGTATAAATACCCTTCTTCCTTTGTTTACTTCCACGAAACACTTCCATACTTAATTCCTCTTTTGCAAAGAATTTTCCTTTGTTTTCGTAAAGATGTCTTCATCAAACCAACCAGAAAAGGTATAGACGTAGAGACTGGCATCTTCTTCTGCTCCATCTAGGAGCCGGAGAGGTGGTCGACTGAGGAGTCTGGGATCTGCCTTTACTAGAGGTTCTTCTTCCCCTCTGGTTTCTCCTCCTTCCGCTAGGTCTTCTCACTCTGTTTCTAAGAGTAATGATGATATTCGTGAACCCAAAGTTGACGAAATTATTCCTGCTGAGATAGTCTTTACAAGGGAAAATTCATCTATCGCTGAACAGTCTTCTTCTTTGGAGAGTGTAGAGAAGTATGCGACAATTATAACTGAAGGTCACATTTCTCTTGTCCGCAGGGAGTGTTCTTGGGAGTCTAATGTTCCTATTCTTGTGCCGAATAATAATCAGAGGATTATGTCTTACAAGACGAGTTATTCCTTCGTTTATACTTATCCTTTTACACTAGGATTTAAACCTCCCATCGACCCTGTTATCATCGAGTTTTGTCGCTTCTTCAATATCTGTCTAGTACAAGTCGGTCCTTTAGTGTGGCGAGTAATTGCTTGCTTGAGAGTTTTAGCTTCTAAGGTTTCAGTTCCCTTCACCTTCCACCATCTTATTCATTTATATTCTCTTGTCTTATTTCGTCAAGGGGTTTTTACTCTAGCTGCTCGGAGTAAAAGAGTTTTAGTAACCCCAAGTGACGATAAGGACAGAGGTTGGTACCTCAGGTACGTTGTCGTTCCCACTGCTGTTTTAGTTGGTGAAAACAATCTTCCCTTCTTTGAGAAGTGGAACCGTGCACGTAAGTACTTTTTGGTTCGTATCTATTTTCTTCATTTAGATTTGAATTGCGTTTTTAATACCGCATCTATTTTTCTCTTCTTTTTCAGCAATCATGAATACCGTCGAGAATGTCTCCGATATTCGTGATTGGGTAGAAAGAATGTTGTCTGCCGCTCCTGTTGAAGAAAGATCTTGGAAGTACTTTTCCATGAAGTACAAATGGATTCTTAAGACCCACGGTAAGCGAAGTTTTTCTTACTTCCTGCCTTACCTGAGTTCTTATTATTCTCATATAATGTTTCCCTTTTTTCTTGATAGGGTTTTCTTCCCGTGGGGCATCTGGTTCGTCGCTCCCGGAGATGTCTTTGTCCCATGCTCAGAGCATCCTTACCAGTTCTTCGAAGAGAAAAGTCAGTGATCCCCATTCTGGAGGGGAAAAGGAAGAAGGAAGAGAGGGTGCTTTGGTGCACCGGTCGAGAAGAAGGCGAGTAGTTTCAGATGATGAATCTGCTCCCAAGTCTTTTCCTTCTGTGTTGGCAATTAGGCCCTCTTCTTCCCGAGATGAATCTCAGTCCCTGGTTCAAGATCATGCCGAGCGTCTTCTCCATGAGGGGTTTGAGATTGACCCTGATGATGTTCCCTTAGCTACTATCTTTCCTGATTTTGCTGTTGTTCCTGCTCATCTTGCTATTACTGCCGCTCCTACGTCCGTATCTGTTATTTCCTCAGCTCCTCATCCATCCATATCTGTTGATGTGCCCGTGGCTCCCTCGGCTCCTCGTCCGTCCGTATCTGTTGCTGCTCCCTATGTTCATGCTTCCGTGCCTTCTCTTGTGGAAGTAGGGTTATAATTGAGGTTCCAGCCGTAGGAAGTCTTTTTAAGAAGACGGGTGAGCCTGAAGTGTGGCTCAAACCTCTGATCGGCTCTGAAGAGAGGTCCAAACTTGACAGCCATTCAACTCTTACTTGGGCCAACGAAGTGGTGCACAATTCTTTGAAGGTATGCCTTTGAATTTTTCATACATACAATTTTATTCGAATAACAGTTTAACGTGTTTGATTGTTTTACTGTTTTTTGTAGACACACCGTATTGGCTTAGAACTCATGAAGAGAGTTTCAAATTCAAAGAATGAGTTGAAAGAGCTGCATGAGCTTCAGTTTGATTTTGACAATATGAAGGCACAATATGATGGCTTAAGGATAGACATGGATGCTCTAGTGGAGGAAAGGCATACCTTAAAGGAGCAGTTGAGAATTGCTGCTATGGAGTTAGCAGTAGAGAGAGATTCTTCCAGCCAGGTCAACAAGGACAAAGACATTCTTGAATCCTCATTTGCTGAACAGTTGTCGAAAGACACGGAGGAAATCAGGAATCTAAAGCATCTGCTGGGGCAGAAGGAGGAATACTCCAGTGAACTTGTACAGAATCTTTCCCAGACTCAAGAGGATCTTCTTGAAGCCCTGGTCAAAGTTCGAAATCTGGAGGAGTCAGTTGTACCTTTGAAGGTTGCCCTTGAAGCCGTCGAAGCTGAGAAGGATAACTTGAAGATTGAAATTCAGGCATGGTCAAAGGATTATAGTGACCTTGAAGAGGCGACAGCCGTTGACGTAAGTTGGGCGTATATGAGTGCTCGTCATGATACGCTAATGGAAATGGGCCAGGAGGGTTTCGACCTAAATGCTGATATTGCTAAATCTAAAGAGGCCATGGAGAAGACCCAGCGGGGTCTTGAATTTTCTCCATCTGATGAATCCCATGATCTTCAAGCAGCTACCGTTCCTCCTCCTGAAGAAGTCAACTCTCCTCCTCCTCAAGAATGAAGATTTTGTTATCCCCACTCCCCTTTTTTTGTTTCTTTGGATTGATGTGGTTACTCCAGCTCCATCAGGGGTAAGTTTGAAACTTTAAAGTCCCCAACTGACAACTTAGGGGCACAAAAAATGTAAATACTTATGTGGCTAAGTACTAGTTAGTACTTAGTTTTCGACTTAGCCGCTTATTTTAATTTCAATACAATCTCGAGACTTTTTGCTATGAGTTTGAATGTTACTCTTTTAAGTCGATTGTATGTATTGCTTTTCTGAGGTTTTTGTTTGTACCTCTTAGCTTTTTTGCATGAAAATGCATATTTCACTTTGAACCTTTTCACAGTAGGTGTAGTGTTCGTATAAATTTTTAGCCTTTGTTTGGGACAGGTTTTATTTATGAGTTAGGGCCCTTTTTGATTAATACTTAACGAAGAAAACGTCTCAACTTCATTGGAATGCAATAGAGTGATAGGAATTTCTCACATGTTTAAGAATATTTTTGTGAGAAGTTTTTATTTGAACTTTCACAACATTTTACATGTGTTATGATTATCATCTAAGACTCATGTTGCAACTGTTTTGTTTTAACAGATTTGATAATCACTTGTATTTCGCAACTGTTTTTCATAGGTAACAGTTTTTTCGAGTTAATACAAGGAGATAACTGTTTTTCATTAGTAACAGTTTTTGTAAATGTTGGGTTTTTACCCATAACTGTTTTTATTTGCAACAGTTTTATAACAAGTACGAGAGAAATGTATCGTGATTCGTAACTGTTTTATTTGATAACAGTTTTGAGAATAAATACAAGGGTTATGATCTTTCATCCGTAACTGTTTTATTTGAATAACAGTTTTCTACTTGAGTACAAAGATTTCGTAACTGTTTTTTTATTATAACAGTTTTTTGACTAAGTACAATGATGATGATCTTCTATCCCTAACTGTTTTTTGTCGCAACAGTTTTTGTATAAGTGTAAGATGTACATTTCTTCGTCGTAGCTGATACTTTTCCTTTGAACCTGAACATGGTTCGAAGGTTTTTTAGAGTAGGCTTTGTAATTCTTGTGCTGGAGTTTTCAGTTCTTTTAGTTTTGCTCGTATCACTTGACTTGTTGGGTAAATGGTTCTTTTAGGCTCGAGCTTTTGACTTCTGGCAGTCTTTTTGCTTCATCTTGGCCTTCCATACTGTATAGTCCCCCAAGTGTTTGAGCTTTGAAGAATGAGATCTCGAGCACTTGATTGTTCCTTCTTTGTGGTCCTTTCCCTGAAAAAGGAAAACATTCCGGACTCAAAGGTATATACTTTTTTAGATGATGATTGCTTAACCCTTTAAAATATCCATAATAAAGTTTAACCCTAGACCGGGAATTGTGTTATTTCCTCGCGTCTTTGCAGGTCTAATGTCATCATCTGGTGATGGTTTAGCTTTTTGCCTATCATCTAAAAAGTTAGTAAAATTTAAATATCCAAAGATAAAATCGAACATGCGATACCTGACCGGGGGTACTTCTTTTCCTTAGAAGTAGTATTTCTTCAGGTGGATGGCGTTCCAGCTCGTTAGTAGAATCCTGTCGTCCAGGGCTTCCAACTCGCACGCACCTTTCCCAGCTATGCCCCGGACCTTATAGGTCCTTTCCAATTTGGATTCAATTTGCCAGCTCCTTCTTCTTTTGTTGATTGGAAAACCTTTTTAAGTACGAAGTCCCCAATCTTAAAATATCTGAGATGAGCTTACGATTGTAATATCGCTCTATGATTTGCTTTTGAGCTGCCATCCGTATTAGAGCTGCTTCTCTTTGTGACTCGAGCAAGTCCAAATTGGTTTGGAGTTCGGCGTCATTTGTTTGCTCCGTAGATGTTGTCACCCTCAAACTTGGTTCGCCGATTTCCATGGGTATTAATGCTTCTGATCCATAAACAAGTGCGAAAGGGGTTTCTCCCGTAGCTGTTTTTGACGTAGTTCTGTATGCCCATAATACCGCTGGTAATTCGTCGGGCCAACTACCTTTTTCTTTATCTAAGCGCTTCTTTATATTGTTGAGAATGATTTTGTTCGTAGACTCAGCTTGTTCGTTAGCTACGGGATGATATGGTGTTGAAGCAATCCGTTTAATTTTCCAACTTTCGAAGAACTCCGTGATTTGAGAGCCTATAAACCGTGGACCATTATCACACACGATCTCCTTTGGAATTCCAAATTGGCATATTATGTTTCGCCATAAGAAACTTTTGACCTCCTTTTCCCGCACTTGTTTGAATGCGTCCGCTTCGACCCATTTTGTGAAATAATCAGTAAGCACCAGAAGGAATCGTACCTGTCCTTTAGCTAGGGGAAGAGGTCCTACTATATCCATTCCCCATTTCATAAAGGGCCATGGTGATATGATAGAATGTAATAGCTCCGCTGGTCTGTGCATATTATTAGCAAACTGTTGACGCCTATCGCATTTTGAGATGAAATTCTCCACGTCTTCTTCCATCTTAGGCCAATAGTACCCTGGTCTGATTAGGGTTTTTTACTAAAGACCTTGCTCCTGCGTTATTTCCACAAGGTCCTTCGTGGACTTCTTTTATCACGAACTCCGTCTGATTAGGCTCGAGGCATTTAGCAAGGAGTCCCCCGAACATTTTACGATACAACGTGTTATGTACAAGACAATATCTTGCTGCTTTGCGGCGAAGCGCTTGAGCTGCTTTCTTGTCTTCAGGCACGATACCACTCTGCAAAAAATTGAGAATTTTGTTTCTCCAATCCCAAGTTAAATTATTGAAAGATACCACATTTCTGTCTTGGTAATCGCTGAATGAAAGAGGTGGACGACAATGGAGTTGTCTTTATTGGTCACTTATGTGACTGCCGCAAGGTTTGCTAACGCATCTGCTTCAGCATTTTCCTCCCTGGGTATTTGTATTATTTTCCACGTTTTGAACTGTCTTACAAGTTCTCGTGCCTTTTCTAAATATTNAACCTCGTACTCTGCTTCATTGTTAGTGATTGAATTTGATTCTTTATTTTTTTATTTGATCGTAGAAAAAAGTTTTGTTTTTTGTTTTTATTGATGTTTTTATTTTGGCTAACATTTTCATTGGATAACACTTAATAGCTTGTCGTATCTTTTCACCCGCGGGTAATGTCAGTACAATGACTAATCCAGCTCCTTTTACATTAGAAGAGCCATTTGTAAATAGGGTCCATTGACCTGGGTTTACACTATTGAAGAGTTGTAACTCTTTATCCACTTCAGGGGTAATATTGTTGCTAAAGTCAGCTACAAAGTCTGCTAATATTTGTGATTTAATTGTTGTTCTAGGTTGATATGTTATATCATGCTCACTTAACTCTATTGCCCATTTGGCTAATCTTCCTGACAGTTCTTGTTTGTGCAGAATATTTCTTAAAGGATATGAAGTCACGACAGTGATTGGATGACATTGAAAATAAGGACGTAATTTTCTTGATGCCATTATTAAAGCTAAAGCTAATTTTTCTAGATGTGGATATCTAGTTTCGGCATCTAACAGAGTCTTGCTTACATAATAAATAGGGGATTGCTTACCTTTTTCTTCCCTTACCAGTACTGCACTTACGGCAATTTCTGAAACAATCAGGTAGATGTATAATCTTTCTCCTTCTCTTGGCTTCGATAGCAGCGGTGGTTTTGATAAGTAAATCTTCAAGTCTTTGAGTGCCTGCTGGCATTCTTCAGTCCACTCGAACTGATTTTGCTTTTTAAGAGCTGAAAAGAATTTAAAGCTTTTCTCGGAAGATCTAGAAATAAATCTCCCTAAAGCTGCTATTCTTCCTGTTAATCTTTGAACTTCTTTTTTATTCTTCAGAATTTCAAGTATTTCTTCTATAGCTTTTATTTGAGCCGGATTTACTTCTATTCCTCTATTAGATACAAGGAATCCCAGAAACTTACCATATTGTACTCCGAAGGCACATTTTTCTAGATTGAGCTTCATATTATACCTGCGTAAGATGTCAAAAGTAGTAGAGATATGTTGGAGATGATTTTCCGCTTGTGTTGATTTTACAAGCATATCATCGATATAGACTTCAATCATTTTCCTAAATGTTCTTGGAACATTTTTGTTACTAACCTTTGGTAAGTGGCCCCTGCATTTTCAAGCCAAAAGGCATGACCTTATAACAATAAGTTCATCTGTTAGTGATGAATGAAGTTTTTTCTTCATCTAGGGAATCCATTTTAATCTGGTTATAACCAGAATATGCATCCAAAAAACTTAACAATTCATGACCTGCGGTAGCATCGATCATTTGATCTATATGTGGCAAAGGAAATGAATCTTTAGGACATGCTTTATTTAAATCAGTATAATCTACACATACCCTCCATTTGTTGTTCTTTTTAGGCACCACTACTATGCTAGCCAGCCAATCAGGATACTTTACCTCTCGTATCGAGCCTATGTTCAGTAGTTTTTGAACTTCCTCGTCAATCACTTGATTTTTGAAAGGTCCTTGCTTTCTTTTCTTTTGTTTAACAGGTGCGAAGGATGGATCTTCATTTAGTTTATGAGTCATCACTTCTGGTGGGATACCTGTCATATCTGAGTGGGACCATGCAAAACAGTCCTCATTAGCTTTTAAATAATTGACTAACATACCTTTTTGCTCAAGAGTTAGTCTTTCCAGCAATTTTGTGCCAATATAAAACTTTCTCTCGGGCTTTTGTTCAGAAAGTGGAACAGCCTCAAGTTCTTCAGCAGTTGTTTTAATATGTTCGCCTTCTTCTGGTTCACGAATGAAATCCGGTCTGGAGTCTATGTCTGCATGTTCTAGTTCATCCTGTTTGTTAAGGAGCTTCTGTTTGATAATTTGTTGTCTCTCCCGTATCTTTTTTGTTGTGAAGAGCTATCGAATTGATATTTCTCAAAGTTTGCTGGTCACCTTTAATTTGTCTTACTCCCCAATTTGAAGGGAATTTTATTACCTAATGTAAGGTGGATGGGACCTCTTTCATATCATGGATCCATGGTCTTCCCAAAATAACGTTATAAGCCATCTTTGTATCAATGACTTGGAATTTCGCATTNGTCGATCTTCCTTCGTCTCTTCTTGAACTCGTTTCCCATGGGTACTTGTGACTTTTGATGCTAACTAGCAGACTATGCCGTTCACTTCTTCCCCTCCGTGTATGACGTTGACAGTTCGTTTTGGGGAAGGAGGTTTTGGGGGCTCCTGCATGTTCTTCATATATGCCTGTTTACCTTTATCACTAAACAATTCTGTTAAGTAGCCCTGTTTTAATAGATGTTCTATTTCACCTTGCAAAAATCTGCAATTTGTAGTTCTATGGCCATGATCATTGTGGAATTCACACCACTGATCTAGGTTTCTCCTGTTAGGATTAGATCGCATTTCTTTGGGCCATTTAACCTTGTCTCCCATATTTCTCAATATTGAGACAACTTCAGTACTGCTCACATTGAAGTTATGGTCTCCAATTCGAGTATTACCCATGGACCGCTCATCTCGATCTCTCCTGGATCTAGATGAGGATGAGCCTATATCTCTTCTCGATGGTCTTGTATTTTCGGACCTGGGATGTGTGTCACGTCCCGAAGGTCCTAAGTAAGGATCGTACCTATTTTTACCTGACCTTTTCTCTGGTTCTGGACGTCTGGTTCTGGGATGTTCTTCATCTTTTGATCGAGCAATGATATCTTCTTCGATTCTGAGTTTGGTATTGTACCTGTTATACACATAATTCCATGTTGTAGCTGGGAATTCTCTCAGACTTTCTTTAAGTCGTCTCGTGGTTTCTGAGCTTTTATCGTTTAAGTTGCTTGCAAATGCCGTGGCTGCCCAATTGTCAGGCACCCTTGGTAATTGCATTCTTTCTCGTTGAAACCTGTCTACAAATTCACGAAGCAATTCCATGTCTCCTTGCTTTATCTTGAATATATCTTCCATTCGTTTTTCAACTTTTTGTGCACCAGAGTGTGCTTTTATAAACGAATCTGCAAGTTCAGCAAAGGAATCTATAGAATTTTCAGTGAGAAGATAATACCAGGTTAAAGCTCCTTTTGTGAGTGTTTCCCCAAATTTCTTGACAAGGACCGATTCGATCTCCTCTTTTGTTAAGTCATTGCCTTTTACTCCAGTAGTGAAGGCAGTCACGTGATCGCGTGGGTCAGTTGTTCCATCATATTTAGGAACGTCGGGCATTCTAAATTTCTTGGGTATAGGCAATGGAGCCGCACTTGGCTTCCAAGGTTGTTGAGAATATCTATCAACATCAATGCCCTTGATGATAGGCGGCACTCCAGGGATTTGCTCGATGCGATCGTTCTGTTCCTTCATCTGTTTCTGCATGGTTAGTAATAAATTTTGTAACTCAGAGTTATTAGTCGTACCTGGTCTCGTTTCAAGAGATGCATTGGGGGTTTCACCTCTGGTTGAGTTTATTAATCCAGACTGCGGATTCTCTACTATGATTGTATTATTTGAAGGCGGTGTTAGTGGTACTGGAGGTGCCTATGGTAATCCTCTCGTAAATTCTTGCAAAGCCTGCCCCACGTATTCAGCAATCATTTGCCTTATTTGATCTTGCTCTATTGGTTGCTCATTATTGTTACGATGGTTATCAGATCTTTCAAGGGATGATTCCCTCGAAGCACGTGGTGTTCCTCGAGGAGATGGAACTGGGGTTCCATTTCCTTGTTGGTTGTTGTCGTCATTGTTGTTGACGTTGTTGTTGTCGTTGTTGTTGGAATTCGACATGATTTAAAGGATATCAGTTGGTAAACGCACTATGATTATCAGATTCCCGGTAATGAAACCAATTTGTTTAACCAAAGAATGAGATTCCTTGACCAAAGCTATTTTAGGATAAACGCGGGTTACTGATAATCGAGTGAATAATGAATAAAGGAATAATAAGCAGTATAGAATGCAGAAAAGTAAAGCAGTTTGTATTCGAGAATTCAGATGAGCCTATGGATTACAATTCTTCCCTTTTATATAGGGGCTTCCTAGCATAACGTTTTGGTTTCTGTAATGATTGCTTATTAATGGCTAATTATTATATTAATGAGGCGTTACAAAGAATAACCGTAATTGTTGTATAGGAGTTACGTAACGTATAAGTCATTAACTGTTGATTCTCGAATCTGCCCATGGCTTCGTCTGGGTTCATTGTGACCGTATCTCTTCTTTGTCATTAAGTTTCCCGTGGTTGATGAACTCGTGGGTTTATTGACCGTGCCTCTTTGTCCCGTACCTTTTTACAGAATCAAGTCTATTTGTTGCGTCTTCCTTGGTTTAGCTAGCTGAGTTGTCAAGAATTTGCTTACGTGTGAGACTCTTTTTTACCAATACAATAAACTCACGATTTAAAGGTTTTCACCCGAGGGTTACCCAGCTTTATTGAGTTTATTGGCTAAGGCCTGATGTGAACAAATTGATGCAATACTGGGATGTTAGTGTTTTATTGTGTTGTGATTTCCGACTTTTGGCTTGCGTTCTGTCCATTCTTCTTGGGTATTTCTATATATTGTTCCGCTGTTTTATATTGCCGCAATTCTTTCCGCATCATATTGTCATGTCGTTAATTATATTAGAAATCTTTAGATAATTATTACGTTTCGGTTAATTTACATTTATTTCTTTTGCTTATTAGACCAGTGGGGTCTTGACTAGTCCTCTTCACTACTTCACCGAGGTTAGTCTTGATATTTACTGGGCACCGCCGTGGTGTGCTCATACTACATTTCTGTGCATTTTTGTTTTGCACAGATCCAGGTATTGATTGTTGCTAACTGCGTGGATCATTGCCGAGGAGACTCAAGGTAAACTTGATGTTGCGTTCGCAGGCTTCAGAGTCACCTTCCTTCTTACTTCAACTGTACTTACCTATTTCTAGACAGTTGTATTTAGATTTTGTAGAAAGATTTCGTAGAGCTTATGACTTGTATTATCGGGTTTTGGGGAAATGTAACTTTTGTCAAGGTTTCCATATAGAGACTTTTGGATTTCCTTTATTATTGTTGTTGTTCAGTGAAATGTTAGGCTTACCCAGTCTCTAAGACTAGGTGCCATCACGATACCCGACGGAGGAAAATTTGGGTCGTGACAATTATTTTTATAGTCTTAGTATTATTTTCTTAATATTTACTACTTCTATTCTGTAATTTTGTCGAATTCAATGCTAAGTGGATATTAAATTAATTCACAACCCTCTTCAATTGGATATTTGATGTTTAATCATTTGATTTATAAACTACAATACTCTTCCAATAATTTAACAGGAGTACTTTTATATGTATATATATGAGTAAGTTGGGACCACAACAACAAAGTGAATCAATTGTGGGATTGGTGATACCTTAAATTATGCAATATTCAAATTTCCTCGTCCAAAAAAGAGCTTCATGCATACAAATACATGCAACTATTTTTCACTTACAAACACAATATGGAAAGATTTTCAACTTACATACATTGATGTGAAAAGATATTTTAGTTTATAAGATGTCTTTTATCTGTTGCGGTGGGAGGTATAGCAGTGGCGGAGCCAAAAGTTTTATTAAGGGAAGTCAAAATATAAAGAAATAAACTCTTCAACAAATCAACAGGTGTCATTATATTGTATATATACATATCTTAAAAAACAAATACCAAGTTAAACAGTACTATTTTTCGATGAAGGGGTGTTGGTTGACACCCTTCGATGTATGTAGCTCCGCCACTGAGGTATAACCTGCTTTATTTGTTACAAAATTACGTATTGTTTGTTTACTAAAGGCGCCTTTATTAAATGTTACCGATAAAGTGTCTGTTAAACTAAATGATCACCATATATATTAGATAAAGTATTAAACTCATGTGATAAATGCATATAGGCGCACAACATACTACTAGAAAAACTAGAAAGGTTAAAAAAAGGAATCAAAGCGTGAAAAATTACAATATGATTAAAGAGATATTACGTGTATACAACTAGAAAAAATACTAAATTTATCGATTTGAAGGCAATTCGTCGGTATTTTACCATGCATATATTTTTTTCCATACAAACTTAAAAACAAAATTCAAATAAGTGTTTGTTTGTCAAATTATGTTATATTTCTGCTTCAACTTGATTTTTATTTTTAGAAAGTACAAGTTTTCACTTTTCACAAATCTTCAATTTTTTATCCAGGTCCAAGCACAAATAATTTTCAATTCATCCCTTAGCCTTGCAGAGTCCATAATATTGAACTTGCAAAAGACTTTTTCAAGTCTTAGTTGTGATTCGAGAAAATATGCAAGTGCAGTTTTTCAGGTTTTGTAACTTCAATTCACAAAATTTAAAAACCACTTGGTTAACAAATTTTCACATATAGTATAAGATTAACCTAACAATAATTAAATTATAGATATTTCATAATAAATAAAACAAGATTATGCAATATAATACCGGCCAAATCATACTATTACCAAGAGAAAAGGTCAACCTAATTTGATTAATCTGAATACTAAGTTCAACCATTCAAAACAACTTAGTAAAAAAGCATATATCACCCTATTTATGTGTTGTTCAACTTCAACACATTACCAGCAAATCTAACAAACAGTAATAATACTATTACAACTATGAAAATAGCTAAGATAGTGCTCATTAAAAACTAAAAATTCAAATAACTACTCTTCCTTGTCCTTCACCTGCACGAACTTTCCTTTAATTTCTGTCACATAAGGAATACAGCTACCAAAAACTTGAGCAGATCCCACAAACTCTCCATTGACCAAGTTTGCACCACCAATCCTACCATTGGTCTGTTGCAAAAGTAAGTCACGGTTGTTAGAACATAAATAGTTGTAAAAAAAAACTACTACTAATTAGTATTAAATGAACAGAAGAGTAAACTAATTACTGTTTTAATCATCCAGCCTCCATTGAAGTTATATTCTTCAGGAACAAGTCCCTCACACTCAAACACCATTAGAGGTGCCCAAACATTCATCTTAGCATGTAAAGCAGTAAAAGCAGTCCCAGAACCAGGAATCAATCTCACAAAACCTCCCCGGGAACAAAGCTTGCACTGTAGAGGGAAAAACAATTTGTTAATGGCAAACAACTTTAAAATCATAAATAACTTAGTCCTGTATTTTACCTTCAACTTCAGGTTATAAATTTTTCCCTTATACTTGAGCTTCTCTTCCAGATAAGCACACTGTTCCCCAGTTATCTCACCACAATTTTCACACTTCATCTAAAAGTGGAATAGAATACAAAAGAGAAAATGGGAAGACAAAGTAAACTCTCTGCTGAAATATTATCAAGTATAAGAAAAGGAAATAGCTAGAACGAGAAAGAGATTAAAACATAGGAAAGGGTGCAAACCCTGAAAAAGTAACCCATTTCCTCATTGTCTACTCCTTTGTTTGGAGCCAAAGACTCGACATTCTCCATCTCGGCAAAGATTTCAAGCTGAAACTTTAGAGTCATCTTGAAGACAATAGGAATTGATTTGAGCTGAAAATGAAAGTAATATGGTGACTGAAGAGTCTTCTTATATATATATATAGGTAGTGTGTGTTGTTCTGGGTTAAACAGAGAATAGACAGTGAAAAGTAAACATTCTAAGGCGCGTGAGACAAAGTTTGTTTTAGCCAGGGGACTGCGCACAACGGGATAATGGTGTCCGATTTACCCAGTGGGCCCCATTATATCTGTTACCCAAACTGTAATTAAATTTGAAGTGTAAATTAAGTGCCCGTTTGGACATAAAACTTGATAGGAAGATTTTTTCAAACAAATTGCTTCTTCTTTTTTTCAAATCAATATTTGTTTATAAAAAAATTAATTTTTACTTGAAGATACATTTTAAAAAATTTAAAATATTTGAAAAAATTCAAAAAACTATTTTTTAAAATTTTCACTCACAAAACTTCAAAACAACCCAAACTAAAATTATGTCCAAACACAACTCTAAATCAAATACCATTCTCACTTGAAAAAAAAAATCACCATCAAATTTTACAATTCTTATGTCCAAACGCCTACTAAGTATTTTACAATATAAAGGGATATTCCCGTTTATGAAACTACACGAATATGAATTGGATTACATTTAAAATAAACGAATGCATCTTTTGCGTTAAAAGATGTATATATTCTTAAAAGGAGTAAAAACAAGATCCAACATAAATTAGGAGGAATTTTTAGAAATCACTATTGTTTAATGGTTATTAACTTCCTATAGCTATCATATACATAATTGCTTTCTATAGCTATTATTCAGTTATTACGGTAGTGTATTTGCGCTGCTTTATTAATGAATACAACAATAAAAAGCGCCTAAAATCATGATAGTCCAGTTATACATGCATGTATTCGCGCCATGTATTCATGAATACAGCAGCTAGAAACGCCTAAAATCAGGGTAGCCCAGTTGTACGCACATGTATTCGCATTGTTGTATTCATGAATACATCAGTAAAAAGCGCATAAAATCGGGGCATTCTAGTTGTATGCGCATGTATTCACATTTATTCACGCCTTGTATTCATAAATACAATAACGTCAAGCGCCTTAAAAATAAGAATGTCCAGCTGTCTAAGAAAGAGGAAAAACATAAATAGCATATTTCATGCCTCAATGGTAATATATACCATAAATACTTATTTGGCTATAAAATATAAATGGTAGTTATAGAAAATAATCCCTCCGGTTCACAATAAGTTACCAGTTTACTATTTCCATTTGGTTCAAAATAAGTGTCCATTTATATAATCAAGAAAGAATTTAATTTATTTTTACAAAATAATCCTTATGTACGTATCCCTAAAAGGTTTTCTTACTCCTCACATTAAATAGTTAGTTAGGGGTAGTTTAGTCATAATAGATATTTTTGTATAGAATTTAGTATTTTTTTTAATGAGCGTGCTAAAAGCAAACTGATCACTTATTACGAATCGAAAGGAATAATAAATAAGATATATACCTTTATTATAGGAGGTAAAATTTCCATAAACTATTACAAGCGATAATTGGTCTAGTTGGTACGGTTCCCTTTAAGTCTTAGTGAAAAATAAATAAAACATGTAAAGAAAGAAAATCCAAAAAGAATACGGGGTTTTAAAGTTCAAATAAAAAAGCTTTAACTATAGAGGTTGGAGTAAATATGACCTAAGGATGTCTCTATCTACAAAGCTATCACCATAATACCAAGTATAGGAAAAAGAAAGAGAAATCGTACAATGTTTTACACAGGAATCAAGTATTTGTTGGCTAGCATCCCTCCTCCTTAGTAGACATTGATAGTGATATTTTATATTTAATACCAGTCAAATATAATACTATAGATAATGACATTTTAAATTGTGTGACCAATCAAATGAAAATGCTTAGTTGTGGGATTAATCCGATAGAAAACCTTAGGAGCAATAAAGCAACTGCTATCGATTGACTTAATTAGCAGTGTTATTTAGCATATTTTTAGGGTGATAATTATTTTTATATAATAAAATTAATTGTAAAACGATTATCAACTTACTAATTAAACTTTGATAATGAGTAAGAAACAAGCACGTAAGAAAATATTACGTAGGTAACAAGCAAGAACGAAAAGCAACGCCGCAGTCTGCCAACTACTACTAGTATTTCTTAGTATAGGTACTAGGTAGGTACCATGGGCAGGCATAGACACTCATCATTACCTGGCTATCAATTTTTCATGGGTCAATTGCTTTCCAATACGGTCTTCCTATGTGCATTACCATATGAGCTTAACACTTTAACTTAAACACGCGGATATATAGTACTGTATCGAAATTTTAAACTATTAAGTTATTTAAAAGATATTATATGTAACTTTCATAAATATGAGATTTATAATCTAATATATAACGTAACGCATCAGGTAAAAGTGATCTCGTAGACTAAATTTTCCTTTACCACATTGTGCTTATAAGTTATGAATTCTTGCATGCATACGTATGCATGGAGCCTTTAATTTATTGGACGAGAAAATTTGAATATTATTTTGCATGGAAGTGGAACATATATATATATATATATATATATATATATATATATATATATATATATATATATATATATATATATATATATATATATATATATATATATATATATTGTCACGACCCGAATTTCCCACCGTCGGGATCGTGATGGGGTCTAACGTAACGTTGAACCCGCTAGACAAGCCAACGTGAATATTCAGGTTATTCCTTAATTAATAGTCATGAACAGATGAATTACCAAATTAACAATAATTAAAATAAAAGATGAAGCATGATATAAATATATTCCAATACAAGGCTTTACGAAATTTCACCAAATCTAACCGAAACCCAGAAATAGTGAAGTCAAAGCTTACAGACTGTCTAAGAGTAATACACATAAAGTCTGAAAGAAATAAATACATCCCGTCCTGAATCGACTAGAACAGTAATACAAGGAAAAGTAGGAGGGGACGCCAAGGCCTGCGGACGCCAACAGAACTACATTGGTGTCTCCGGGTGGACTGAAGGAAGCCTCCTAGCTCTACTGTCCACAGGATCCTGTCCCGGGATCTATACAACAAAAAGGAATGCAGGTGTAGTATCAGTACAACCGACCCCATGTACTGAGCAAGTGCTGAGCCTAACATCGGCGAAGTAGTGACGAGGCTAGAACACGACAAATAATACAACATGTGCAATTTAACAATAATCGGAAGAATAATAACTGCAAAATAATCAGTTAAGTACGAGGGAAAAAGGGGAACATGTTGGGGGGAAAGAGTGAGCAAATAACAGACATAACGGAATAAGATAACAGTTCAAATATCAAAGTAACAACAGAAAATAACAACACGGAGAAAGTAGTGCACGACATCACCGTTTGTGCTATTACTCTCATCCTTACCAAAATAAGTGCACAGCATCACCCTTCGTGCTTTTACTCTCATCCTCACAATAAACAATAAAAACGGTACGGCATCACCCTTCGTGCTTTTAATATCATATCATGGCACAACATCACCCTTCGTGCTTTACACTCTCATCCTCACAATAAACAATACACGGCATCACCTTTCGTGCTTTACACTCTTCCTCACAGAAATCAATACACGGCATCACCCTTCGTGCTTTACACTCTCATCCTCACAATAAACAATACACGGCATCACCTTTCGTGCTTTACACTCTTCCTCACAGAAATCAATACACGGCATCACCCTTCGTGCTTTACTCTCTTCCGCTCACCCAAACAATATCAATAACAGAAGTTTGGCAAGGAAGAAATCAACAACATGAACCATAACAATAAATCACAATATCCCGGCATGGGAACAATAATAGAAATAACACCGTCCCGGCAAGGGACACAACTATAACAAATCTCACTCAAGTAAACTTAAGAAACAAATACTCAACAGTATTCACAACCAAGAATTTTCATCAAATGAACAACCACCAAAGTGAAATTTAATTCATAACACAGTAAATATTAATGAAAATCACATAATTCATAATATACGACTCACGAGCATGCTGGATAAAATTCTACCTGGTACTACTTTTGTATGCTCTTCTAACTTCTTGAAAAGTTTTTCAAATTAGGCATGAGCATAATTTCTTCGCTCCAATTAACAATTAAAAATAATATCTAATGCTCCAATTTAGTGATCCCACTGGCAATGCCGGAACTTAGATAGGCTGAAGGTATGATTTCTACGATGAGTTTTATAGTTAAATAAATTTTCGTTTTCTAACTCCTTTCCCATTAGGCTTATGAAATTGGTGTAGTTAAGAAAAGAATGGTTAAAACTCAAAGAGTTATGGTAGAAATAATGAAAAAAGTAAATTAAAATTTCTTGATTGAGCAAATTACATGTTACCTGCATAACAAAATTATTTATCTCTTCAGTCAGTTATTATCATTGCTTGCTAATTTTTTTGATAACTTGTATGAAGTTACAACCTTTGTTATATTTCAGTTTCACGTAATGTTGTTTCTTTAGGATAATACCTGAACTTGTATTTTACATAGCGTAGACTCAGTTTTTGGTGATCTATTTGACATCCCAATCTATTTTGTATTTGGATTCCTTGTCTCAGTGGATATTTTATAAGTCCGAAACACTCCGTAGCCCATTCAAAACTCACACGAGCTCTCGGGGCTCCAAGCCAAACATGGTCTACTAATATCATACGGACTTGGTCGTGCGATCAAATCATCAAAATAGCATCTAAAACTACGAATTTAGCATCAAAACTCATGATTTCCTCAAGAACATTTCAAATTTACTATTTTCTCAACCGGACGTCCGAATCACGTCAAATAAACTCTAATTTCCACCGAATTTCACATATAGGACCTAAATATTATAACAAACCTGTACCGGACTCCGGAACCAAAATACGGGCACCAGCGAGTTCAAACATTAATTCATTTCTTTAATTCCATTAAATTTCAGTTTAACAATTTTCATCAAAAATTTATTTCTCGGGCTCGGGACCTCGGGATTCGATTCTGGGCATATGCCCGAGTCCCATATTTTACTACGGACCTCTCGGGACCGTCAGAACATGGGTCCGGGTCCGTTTACTAAAAATATTGACCAAAGTCAACTAAAAATCAAATTTAACTCTCAAAAATTATTATTTCATATATTTTCACATAAAAGCTTTCCGGATTCATGTCGGACTGCACACGCAAATCGATGTAAACAAAATTAATCTTTTCAAGGCTAAATAACCCAGAATGGAGTCTTAATTCATAGGATGACCCTTTGTGTCATGACAATATACACCTCTAAAACAAACGTTCATCCTCGAACGGACATGGAAAAGTACTTGAACTGGCCAACAAGTGTGGGTATCTACTCTGCATATTCGACTCGGTCTCCCAAGTAGCTTCCTCAACAGGCTGACCTTTCCACTACACTCGAACTGAAGGGTAACTCTTTGACCTCAACTGACGAACATGCCGGTCTAAAATGGCTACCGGCTCCTCATCATAAGTCGAATCCTTATCCAATTGGACAGAGCTGAAATCTAACATGTGGGACGGGTCACCATGATATTTCCGAAGCATAGACACATGGAATACTGGATGAACTGAGGATAACCCTGGAGGCAACGCAAGTCTATATGCTACCTCCCCCACTCTCTCGAGAATCTCAAATGGCTATACCTAGGGCTCAACTTGCCCTTCTTCCCAAATCTCTTAACACCCTTCATGGGCGATACCCGAAGTAATAACCTCCCTCCAACCATGAATGCCACATCACGGACTTTACGGTCGGCATAACTCTTTTGCATGGACTGATCTGTACGAAGGCGATCCTGTATAATCTTGACCTTGTCCAAAGCCTCCTGAACTATGTATGTACCCAATAACCTAGTCTCTCCCGGCTCAAACCATCCAACTGGCGATCTTCACCGTATACCATATAATGCCTCATAGGCAGCCATCCGAAATGCTCGTCTGGTAGCTATTATTGAAGGCAAACTCCGCTAGCAACAAGAACTGATCCCAAGAACCTCCAAAGTCAATAACACAGGCGCAAAGCATATACTCCAAGATCTGAATAGTACGCTTGGACTGCCCGTCCATCTGCGGATGGAATGTTGCGCTCAACTCAACCCGTGTACCCAAGTCACGCTGAACTGCCCTCCAAAAATGCGAGGTAAACTGCGTAACCCGATCCGAAATGATAGACACGGGCACACCGTGAAGGCGAACGATCTCTCAAATATATATATCTGTCAACCGCTCCGAGGTATAAGTACTTGCCACCGGAATGAAATGTGATGATTTAGTCAGCCTATCCACAATAACCCAAACAATGTCGAACTTCCTCTGAATTTCGTGGGAGTCCAACAACGAAGTCCATAGTGATACACTCCCACTTCCACGCAAGAATCTCTATCTGCTGAAGTAAACCACCGGGTCTCTGATGCTCATACTTTACCTATTGACAATTCAAGCAATGAGCCACATAAGAAACAATATCCTTCTTCATCCTTCGCCACTAATAATGTTGTCGCAGGTCCTGGTACATCTTAGCAGCACCCGAGTGAATATAATACTTATAACTGTGAGCCTCCTCAAGGATCAACTCACGAAGCCCATCTACATTAGTCACACAC
Source organism: Nicotiana undulata (assembly GCA_005239495.1). Classification (NCBI taxonomy): domain Eukaryota; kingdom Viridiplantae; phylum Streptophyta; class Magnoliopsida; order Solanales; family Solanaceae; genus Nicotiana; species Nicotiana undulata. The sequence continues at coordinate 37,912 of ML249133.1, forward strand.
ACTCTACATGCATCCTCAAAACACTGTCATCTCCAACTGTAACCTGCTTGGCAGCACCATGTCGAACTGTGTCCCTAAGGACCATCAAGTGAGGGTCATCATACTGTCGATCTCTGATATGCTCAAATAAAGAAGACCGAGCGATTGTACAAGCTAAAACACGGCTGGGAAAAATATCCAACCTCACGAACTAATTAGCCAAAGTCTGAATATCTGAAGCTAATGGTCTCTCATTAACTGGATTGAATGTAAGGCTGCCCAAACTCACTGCCTTCATACTCAATGCATCGGCTACCACATTGGCCTTCCCTGGATGACATAATATAGTGATGTCATAGTCTTTCAATAACTCTAACCAGCTCCTCTGTCTCAAATTAAGATCCTTTTGCTTGAACAAGTACTGGAGACTACGATGATCCGTGAACACCTCACACGACACACCGTAAAGATAGTGCCTCAATATCTTCAATGCGTGAACAATAGCTGCCAACTCTAAGTCATGGACAGTATAATTCTTCTCATGGACCTTTAACTACCGAGATGCATATGCAATCACTCTGCCTTCCTGCATCAATACAGCTCCGAGCCCAACACGGGAGGCATCACAATATACCATAAAAGATCCTGAACCTCATGGTAACACCAACGCCGGTGCTCAAGTTAAGGATGTATCGAGCTTATGAAATCTCGCCTCGCACTTGTACAACCACTTGAATGGGGCACCTTTATGAGTCAACTTAGTCATTGGGGATGCTATAGATGAAAACTGCTCCACAAAACGACGGTAGTAACCCGCCAAACCCAAGAAGCTCCTAATTTCTGTGGATGAAGTGGGTTTAGGCTAGTTCTTGACTGCCTCTATCTTCTTAGGATCTACCTGAATACCCTCTACTGATATGATGTGACCCAAGAAAGCTACTGAATCCAACCAGAACTCACACTTTGAAAATTTAGCATACAACTGATTATCCCTCAAAGTCTGGAGCGCTATCCGGAGGTGCTGCTCATACTCCTCCCGACTGCGGGAGTATATTGGAATATCATCAATGAACACAATTACGAAGGAATCCAGATAAGGCTTGAAAACCTTATTCATCAAGTCCATAAAAAGGTTGTTGGGGCATTAGTCAAGCCAAACGACACCACCAGAAATTCATAGTGCCCATACCTCGTCCGAAATGCTGTCTTAGGGATGTCAGATGCCCTAATCTTCAACTGATGGTAGCCCGATCTCAAATCAATTTTCGAAAACACCCTGACACCCTGAAGCTGATCAAACAAATCATCAATTCTCGGCAACGAATACTTATTCTTGATAGTAAATTTGTTCAACTGCGGGTAATCTATACACATCCTCATTGATCCATTATTATTCTTCACGAACAAAAACAGTGCACCCCAGGGAGAGACACTAGGTCTAATGAAACCCTTATCAAGCAAGTCTTGCAACTGTTCTTTCAACTCTTTCAATTCTGGTGGGGCCATCCGGTATGGAGGAATAGAAATGGTCTGAGTGCCCGGAGCCACATCAATGCAAAAATCAATATCCGTGTCGGGTGGCATCCCCGGCAGGTCTGCAGGAAATACCTGGGGAAACTCATGAACAACAGGCAGCAGATCTATAGAAGAAGCCTCAGCAGTAGAATCACGAACATGAGCCAAATAAGCCAAACACCCCTTCTCAAGTCATGCGATGAGACTTGGCATAAGAAATCGCCCTGCTGTGAGAATGACCATGAGTCCCTTTCCACTCTAATCGAGGCAACCGCGGCAAGGCTAATGTAACTGTCTTGGCGTGATAGTCTAAGATGGCATAATAAGGCGACAACCAATACATGCCCAATATGACATCAAAATCAACCATGTAAAGAAGCAAAAGGTCCACACTGGTTTCAAGACCACCACACACGAACGATACACACGATCTACAACAATAGCATTCCCCACAGGCGTAGAAACATATACAGACACTCAAGGAATCGCGGGGCACAACCAAATACGAAGCAAAATAAGATGACACATAAGAGTAAGTAGACCCCAGATCAAACTGAACTGAAGCATCTCTATTTCAAACTGAAATGGTACATGTGATAACATCATCAGAGGTCTCCGCCTCAGGTCTGGATGGAAATGCATACAATCGGGGTTGGGCCCCACAACCCTGAACCATGTCTCTGGGACGACCTCTGACAGGCGGACCTCCACCTCTAGTAGGCTGGCCTCCACCTCTAACAATCTGGCCCTTGCCTCTGGCTACCTGAACCCTACCCCTAGTTGGCGGGGTAGGTGGTGCTGCAGCTGGTGCCGGAACTATGGCACGAGATCTCTGGTAGTGAAGTTGATTACCCGAAAATCTCGGACAAGCTCTCCTAATATGTCCATGGTCACCTCACTTAAAGCATCACTCCTGATACTGAGGTTGACCCTGACGAGCCGGCTGACCACGATAATAACTTTGCAGAGGAGGTGCTCTGATAGGAGCTGATGGTGCACTATAGACTGGATGAGCAGAAGGAGGCATATAAGAACCACAACCACTTGAGGTAGCATGGGATGCCTGAAGTGCTGAATAAAATGGCCTGAAAAAATGGCCTCTGCTAAAAGTGACCCCACCTCCCGATGAGGCACCGCTGAATCCACCGGAATAGAGAGGTCTCTTGTCTGACCCCTGACCTCCCAATCCAAGAACCATCTCAACTCTCCTGTTCACATTGGCTGCATCCTGAAAGAAAATCTCGCTCCCTGTCTCTTTCGCCATCTGCAACCTGATGGGCTGAGCAAGGCCATCAATAAATCTCCCGACCCTCTATCTCTCTTTGTGGGTAACAAAAGAATAACATGTCGAGCCAAATCCACAAAGAGAGTCTCGTACAGGGTAACAGTCATGCTGCCCTGCTAAAGACGCCCAAACTGACGACGGTGCTCCTCTCTAGTAGTAATGGGTAGAAACTTCTCCAAGAAGAGGTGCGAAAACTGATCCCAAGTCAGAGCAGGTGACCCAGCTGGTCTAGTCAATATATAATCTCTCCACCATTTCTTGGCAGAATCGGTGATCTGAAAAGTAGCAAAATTGACCCCATTGGTCTCCAAAATACCTATGTTCCGAAGAACCTCATGACAGCTATCAAGGTATTCCTGGGGATCCTCTGAATTGGCACCACTGAAATGAACAGAGAAAATCTTGATGAGCCTGTCCAATCTCCACAAAGCATCGGAGGACATAGTTGCCCCATCAACAAGCGGTGCTGCAGCAACTGGCTGAACTACCCTAACTGGGTTGGCTACTGGGTCTGAGTCTGAGAAGTAATCTGCTCAGTAGTATGGGTAGCATGAGTCTGAACCCCTCCTCCAGCCTGAGATACGGTTGGTGCTACGGAAAATGCGACAGTCTGGGCTACACTCTCCATAAGGCCCACTAGTCAGACCAAGGCACCCTGAAGCACCGGGGTAGCAATGAACCCCTCTGGGACCTGAGCTGGTCCGCCAGAACGGTCTGAACTGGATCCCCCTCATCAATCTCTATCTGGGGATCCGCAGCTGGAGTTGCTGCCTGAGCACTGGGCTGAGTCATGCCCCTGCCTCGGCCTCTGGTACGACCTCGACCTTTGACCTTTGTACGAGTTGCTGCTGCTGGAGGATCCGGTTGCTGGTTAGCAGAAGAAGAGGTACGCGTTCTCGCCATCTGTGAGAGAATAGAAAAGTTCAATCAGTATTTGGGATAACAAGAATCACACGGCATAGTAGAAATAAAGTGAACTTGTTCCTAACTTTATAGCCTCTAGGAGATAAGTACAGACGTCTCCGTACCGATCTCTCAGACTCTACTAAGCTTGTTCGTGAATTGTGAGACCTAGGAAACCTAGTGCTCTGATACCAACTTGTCACGACCCGAATTTCCCATCGTCGGGACTGTGATGGCGCCTAACGATGTTCTAGCTAGGCAAGCCAACATTAGAGGGTTCAACAATTAAAATAATTAAAGCATAATAAGAGGTATAATAATACCCAATAAATGATACCAAATTAATTTATGAAGAAATAAAATGTATACCACGAAACTAATATTAATATCTAGCTACCCAGAGTTGGGAGTCACAATTCACGAACTACTAAAGATTACTACAAGTATTTGGCTGAAGGTAAATATATATATGTTTTGAATCAAATGAAACAGTTATAAATAATATGGAGAAAGACTCCAAGAATCTGCGGACGCCAGCAGATCTACCTCGTGTCTCCGTGCGAATAATCAACTACTACTCGAAATCAGCTCTGACTGGAACCTGGATCTGCACAAAAAGTACAGAGTGCAATATCAGTACAACTGACCCTATGTACTGGTAAGTGCCGAGCCTAACCTCGACGAGGTAGTGACGAGGCTACGACGGGGCATTTATAATATAACATGTATACAATGTTTAATAAAGCAAAAAAAAAAAAACTAAATTAAACAGTAACTTGCGGTAAATAAATAAATAACCCAAATATCTTTCCAGATCTCAGCTATAATCAATCCTTACGAGAATTTTCATGTTACAATTTAAATAACGGTAAGAGCAGAATATGAAAACAACAAAATAAAACAGTGTGTATTCAAGTTTCCATCATATAACTAGTAAAACATGAATATTCTCCCTTATTACTCCTTGTTGCGCCATGCAGCCCAATCCCACATGTCTACCCTTATTACTCCTCAACGTGTATATATATA
>ML249134.1:0-18006 GCA_005239495.1 Nicotiana undulata
AAGGTAAATAGGTAAATACTAAATACTAAAGGTCTGGTGGGACTGGGTGGGCTGCCTACTCATCCTGTGTATCTATACAATATAGTAGTATACTCTAATTCTAATACCCAAATTTCGGTTTTTCGGTTAAACCGAAAATCGAAACACCAAAACCGAAAATCACACCGAAAACCGAAAATTAATAATTAAAAAACCGTGCACCGACCGAACAACCAATTAAATCGAAACCGAAAAATCGAAATTCACGGTTCGGCCGGTTTTTTCGGTTCGGCCGGTATTATGCCCACCCCTGACGTAAAGGCTAAAGCCCACACATACTGGTATGAGATTCTAGACTTAAATCATCTACAAAGATAAATAAAGGTATAATCAAGTTTGAGAATTAATTTATACTATTGAGATTTCTCCTTTCCGGGCATTATTATAAGGCTGCTATCATCTGCAAAGATAAATAAAGCTATAATCAAGTTTTGTTCTAGTAAATTATTTCAAATCTTGTTCATGTAAATAATTAGTAAGTCAGACTCTAAAACAAGCAAATGATTCTTCCTGCATTTTATTCCATTTTTTTGCTCATATTATCCATAAGATAATGCATTGGAAGTAAAGGCGGACTAAGAATTTTAACGCGTCAGGGCACTATTATTTTTTCCGAGGTCAACAACCTGGGTTAGAAAATTTGAGCAAATTAAACTACTCAACCAGTACCCCAAGACTTTTAGTCTTAAGTGTATCAAGTTATCTATATAATCATTTTCGAGATATACATATTTATGCAAAAATACAATGTGTTACATGTAGGTCCACATAATTTGGCAGCCAAGTGCCAACGGTGGTACCATATATGATAAGAAATTTTATCTCTGGAACTTTTGTTAGAGCCACTCTTTCCCTTTGCATGCCTGGGATTGTTACACCTAAAATTGCCCCTACTTTCCCCTACCAAAAAGAATTGGAGCAAGAAGCATGTTGAAGCATAGAATAACATGCAATTCACAATGCTTACCTTATCTTTTGCCTTACTTTCCCAGCCATAATAACATCTCAATTAAAACTACTGTCACCTTTCACTCTTCCTCCTCCATCACTGCTCGGAAATCGAGCGCCGGACGGTCACTGGCAGCCGTATTTAGCCGTGCAAGGAGGAGAGTTATATACGAAAACAATGACGAAGAAGAAGAAGATGATCAAGAATATGGACACAATACAGAAATAGCAATGTTAGAGTTTTATAGTCAATCAGTGAGAAATGAAGCTCTTCTTGTGAAAGCTATTGTGAATGAGGAAGAAGTGGAAGTTTTAATATTCAAAGGGTTTTCTTCTTGTTTGAGTTATGGGACTTGTCCAGATCCATCAAAGAGTGTGATTCCAGCTAGGGCAGTGATTAAATGTATAGACAGAATAAAAGGACCTTTTGACCCTTCGAACATTGAATATTTGGAGAAAGGATTAACTGTGGAGGACATCAAGGCTAGGGTTCTCCCAATGACAAATTAGGTATAATCGTAAAGCGGATCCATAATTTGGACTTTAGAGGTTCAATAACTTAGCATTGAATTCGTTATATTATAAAGTTATGGGGTTCATTATATTATAAAGTTATGGGGTTCATATCTGAGTGCTATTTATTATAATTTTCGTAGTTTATTACCCATACTATTATGTTTCGCGCCGAAAATAAAGGGCAGTCCAGTGCACTAAGCTCCCGCCGTGCGTGAGGTCTGGAGAAGGGTCGGAAAACAAGGGTCTATTGTACGCAGCCTTACCTGTATTTTTGCAAGAGGTTATTTCCACCACTCGAACATGACCTCCTGGTCACATGACAACAACTTTACCAGGTACCCGCGTAAAAAATATTGTACTGAATTCAAACGACCCCGAATCATTACATTAGCTTGCCCCCTGCCTAGGGAAAGTTCAAATTCAATTTGCAGTTTTTGAATCATATACATACCTAAATTTGACACTAACATATACTATATGTTTTAAAGTAATTAATTAACCTTATTGCATTTTGGATATATGTAGTTTATCATGCCTTTAGAGATTTTATCTTTGTTCTATTAGGATTTTCTTTTTCTTGTTGCACTCTGTTGTCTACACTCATGAAAAGTTGCATCATGTTGCCATCTAGGCACTTTCTCATCTAAAAAATCTAACAAATAAGCTAGTTGATCGTATATAAACTAGCAATAATAAGATAAAATTAACATTTATGTACTCTGAGGCAATTTTTAAAGCTATAAAACTCAGTGAAATCCTACAAGAAATATACTAAAATTGAATAAATATGAGCAGAAATAATAGTGAATCAAGGATGGGATGAACAACCAAAGAGTATGGTTAGATAAATTGATCCCGTCATCCTTGAGTAGATGTCTCGATCCTTATAATGGAAAAGGTGCATAAAAGAACAAATCTAATTTCCTTGAGGATCTTCCAAACATGTACTTCCTTCCCTAACAGTAGTATTAGTGTTATCCTCGTGTCCCTACTATTTTTAGATCGATAATTATCTGTTGTTTCCGTTGCTTCGTTTTTTTCTTTTTTTCTTTTTTGTTACTATTTCGCGTTCCGTAGTTATTCGTCTTAACTGCTGTGATTTTGTTTTATTGGAGCCGAGGGTACTCTTTCGGAAATAACCTCTTTATCTTCACAAGATAAGGATAAAATCCGCATACATATATTTTCAAATCCCACTTATAGGAATACACTGAATATGCTGTTATTGTTGATTCAACACTGCCTTTAAAGTCATGAAGGCAGGACTCTAGACTTTTTCTGCTTGGATTCTTTTTCCATGTTAGCTTTTGTTTTGATATTATTTTTGTAACGAACCGGTCGATCGTTTTGAGAGTTAGCGCCCCGATCCCCTAATAACTGTTTCTCTCATGTCTAATTATGCTATTGGAACTTGTCGGAGCTTTGAGTGGTAAAATCCGGAGTGATTTTGGACACATAGCCCTTAAATGTGAATTTTAGCTTTTGAAATTAGGCCGTAGCTAGAACTGCGTGAAGACGGATCCGGAATAGAATTTCATCAACTCCGTTAGCTCCGTTGGGTGATTTCGGGGTTAGGAGCGTGTTCGGAATGTGTTTTCGAGGTCGGTTGTAGATTTAGGCTTGAATTGGCGAAAATTAGAATTTAGGCGATTTCGGCCGATAGGTGAAATTTTGATATCGGACTTGGAATGAAATTGCGAAAGCGAAAGCAGGCCCGTAATGTCATTTATAACCTGTGTGCAAAATTTGAGGTCATTCGGACGAGTGTAGACGTGTTTCGACATCGAATGTGAATTCTAGAAATTTCATATGTTCTTAGGCTTGAATCTATGCATAATTCATGATTTTGATGTTATGAGGTGTGTTTTTAAGGCTCGATCAAGTTTGAATGAAGTATTAGAGTCGGTTGGTAGGTTTGGTTGAGGGCCCGGGGGCCTCGGGTGTGTTTCGGGTACTCAACCGGACATTTTTGGCCTAAGTCTCTTGCTGTTTTCTAGTTTTTTTTAGCATCAGATAATCCTTATGTGCGATCGCGTGTATTGGGACGCGATCGCGTAGAACAAGTTTGGCCCAACTATTTTTGGTCAGTGCGATAGCAACAAGGGGGTCGCGACCGCATAAGGTCATTGGGCTGAGCAGGGGGAGTCTTGCTCTGTGCGTTCGCGTGGGCCTAGCTACGAACGCATAGGGTCCAGTCCGGTGTGCTCCACGATCGTAAGTGCTATTGTGCGACCGCGCAATGTCCATTTTAAGGGGGGTGAGGCTTACCCTATGCAATTGCATCCCTATGACCGCGATCGCACTTCACAATTTAGGCATGGGCAGAATATTAAACCCAAATCGAGGGCTAAAGCCTATTTTCACCATTTTCGAATTTGAGAGCTCGGGAGGGGCGATTTTTGAAGACTTTTGCACATGGGTAACTTGGGTAAGTGGTTTCTACCAAACTTAGATTAATTTTTATGATTCCTAACTTAAATCTAGTCTTTAAAATTCAAATTTTGGGTGGAAATTTTGGGAGAAATTGGATGAACTTCATAGACCAAATTATTGTGTTTTGGTTGGATTTTTGACCTCCGATTTGAGAGATTCTTATATGGTTAGACTCGTGAGTGAATGTGTGTTCGGAAAATATAATTTTTACCCGATTCCGAAACGTGGGCCCCGGGGACTTTTTGGGCGAATTTCCTAATTTCGCGTATTAGCTTAGAAAGAATTAGCTATTTTGTTTCCTTGAAGTGATATTTATATTATGAAATCGAATTGAATAGATTTGGACCACCCGGAGTCAGATACTCGTGGCAAGAGCGTGGTATTGAGTTGATTAGCGCATTCAAGGTAAGTGACTTGCCTAACTCTGTGTTGGGGATTTTCCTTAGGCATTTTTATACTGATTTTGTTATGTGGACGCCGTGTACGTGAGGTGACGAGTGCGTACACGGGTCATTGTTGCTAAAATTTCACTTTTTCCTTCCATGACATAACTCATTTTCATTGCTATAATACTGTTTATGTTATAACTGAGTAGTTAGCGTAGGAATAAGCATGACTACCTGTCCTTACTTGAATTCCTCTTATTTGCTACTAAGTGCACCATGATTAGGTAGTTTTACCTTATTCTTGCATGTTATTTTTTTGAACTGTTTAATTAAACCGTATCCGATAGACTTCTGCATTGCATATTTAAATTGGGACTACGGACCGAGATCCGGGAGATTTCTCCCTGTACTGCATTGCATATTTAAATTGGGACTACGGACCGAGATCCGGGAGATTTCTCCCTGTACTGCATTGCATATTTAAATTGGGACTACGGATCGAGATCCGGAAGCTTTCCCCCCTATACTGCATCGCATATTTAAATTGGGACTACGGACAGAGATTCAGGAGCTTTCCCCCTGTACTGCATTGCATATTTACTGTTGAGATATATGTTGTGCTGAGCTGAGAGCTATCTTCTTTCATTATTCCTTCCCGTTTTCGTTAATTTTATTTATTATTGCTTATTTATATTTCACTGCTTAAACTTATAACTGACTTAATTTAAAACTCAGTAGAGCCTCAACCTGACCTCGTCACTACTTGACTGGGGTTAGGCTTGTCACTTACTGAGTACCGAATGTGGAGTACTCACGCCCTTTCCTGCGCATGTTTTCCCCATGTGCAGATCCAGGTACCAGCACACCGTACCGTGGCTAGGCGTATCTTAGCAGTTGCTCAGGAGACCGCGAGATAATTCTGCCGCGTCCGCAGAATCTCATGAGTCCCCTTCTACTCCCGTATAGATATAGGAGATATTTAGATACATTTTTCTTATTCCTTTGTATAGAGCTACAGTAGTACAGAGCTTGTGATTTTGTGACGTTCCGGGTTTTGGGAAAGTAAGAGCTGTAAATGCCGAGCGGCTAAGTTATATATATATATATATATAACNTTCTTCTCCTTTTCTATTTTTATTGTTATGTTGTATTATTTTCCGCATATTTTAGGTAATTACCTAATCTTAGAAACTATATGCCGTCATGAGACCGTTCTGAGGGAAATTCGGTTCGTGACAATTTTTCTGAAAAATATAAGGCCACTTTGTTAGATTTCTCACTTATTATATATGGCTTGTTGTGACGTTGTCTCCTTTAGCACTACTCTATCATTCAGCCAATATTGACCCCAACTACCACATTTTTGGTCTTGAGTTTCTATTTTTTTTTTTTCCACAAGCACACTTAGTAATCAATTTCTGTTGTGAATAGCTTAAGAATGGATGTCCATGCTGCTATGGACACCTATTTCTCTCACTGTTTGATGTTGAATATTTCCTTTCTCTTACTATTTGTGAAGAGAAGGTTTACTTTTTAGGCTTATAAATAGCCTTATATCTTATGGGTAAAGATACACCAAAATGAAAGAAGAAAAGGCTTTTTCCTTCTTTCTATTTCTTCTTATTTATATTTTACTGTATTGCTTTTATTTTATAACACGTTATCAATACGAAGCTCTAATCAAATCCATAATCTCTAAGGTGTGCTTATTCTCCTCCTCGGATCAAGTATGCTTCTTTTAAAGTTACTCTAAATATTGCTGCTGTGCATATTTTGCATGTAAAATTTATCAAGTGCTTTACTCTCATATAACAGTGCTAACTGCTATCTCATGTACATAATATAATTACAATTATGATGAGTTATACATATTTTATTAAGTGACTTTTACTCCAAAAATTCTTTACTTAATGTCATAAAGAATCTCACCAGCTTACTCATATGTTTATTGAATTGATTATAATCACTGTTGTTTCACGTACAAAGTGGGATCACAAGTATGATAGGATAATGGAAGAGATTCCTTATGTAATACTTAGTTGATGTCTAAAGACTTCCAATTTTTCAAGAGTAATCAAAACAGTAACTGGACACACCTAGCTAAGATACCAAACTAATTAAATCAATGTATATTTAACTGTATGTCATGCTCCAATTCTCCTTAAGCAATTATCTGCTCAATATGATATCTTTTTTTGCCTACATGTTTTGATGAAATGGACAGGTGGCCCATATAATCAAAGGAACTAGCATGACCGTATATATTTCTTACCAATGTACAATAACTGGTTGATTGTCACTAACAAGTATTATATATATAAGATTAATGATCTGATGGTACTGTTAATATTATGTAATGTGGTTATTGTATCACTGTTTTGAGATTATTCTATTTGTTTTCATTTCACGATTATCCTTATATTTACTTTTATAATTTTTTATTGTAGTTTTTACTATGTCGATTTTGTCAAAACTTGAATTTGTGGCACTTGATATCACAGGGAAGAATTATTTGTCATGGGTCCTTGATGCTGAAATTCACTTTGAAGCTAAAGGTCTTGGAAATACTATTATACAAGGAAATGAAGCATCAAATCAGGATAAAGCGAGGTCATGATTTTCCTTCCTCATCATCTACATGAAGGGTTAAAAACTGAATATTTAACCGTAAAAGTTCCACTTGAATTATGGATTAATTTGAAGGATCTATATGACCACCTAAAAATTACGGTATTACCGAAAGCTCGGTATGAGTGGATACATTTAAGGTTGCAAGACTTTAAACCGTAAGTGAGTATAATTCTGTTATCTTTAAAGTAAGTTCTCTATTAAAATTATGTGGAGACACTATCACAGATGAGGAATTATTGAAAAAAATATTTTCTACTTTTCACGCTTCAAATGTGGTGCTACAACAACAATACCGTGAAAAAGATTTTAAGAAATATTCAGAGTTAATCACATGCCTACTTGTGACAGAACAGAGTAATACTCTATTAATGAAAAATCACGATGTCCGTCCCGCCGGGTCAGCTCCATTCCGGAAGTGAATGTTGTAGCAACATATGATAAGTTTAAAAGAAAAGAAAATAATTACCGTAGCCGTGGACATGGTCGTAGACGTGGACGTGGAAGGGGACGGAACAATTATCGTCATTATGGTGAAAATAAACCGGATAACAATAAGAGTTCTCAAATTAATCCTTCAAAAGGTAAAATTAGTATGTGTCACCAATGTGGTATGAAAGGTCATTGGGCACGCATTTGTCGTACGCCAGATCATTTTGTCAAACTTTATCAAGTCCCCCTGATAAAGAAAGAAAATAATGTGGAGGCACACTTGACCTTTCAAAATAATGATGATGAAGCAGGTCCCTCAAACAAATATGATTCTGAGGCACGTCTTGCGTATAAAGATGATGATTTTGGAGGCCTAGCAAATATTGCTCATTTAGAAGCTAACTAATCATCTTAATGGGGAATGAAGTTATAATAAAAGTTGTCATTTTTTTTTATGTTTTCAACTAGTTTTTTTTTCTTGAGTGTATTTTCCTAATGCATCATGTGTTGCTAGTTTCTATATTCCTAATGTATTTCTTAATGTTCTTTTTCTGTTTGTCTTTCATATTTCTTATGATGTACTTTTTGATTTTTTTTATAAAGAATATGAAAATTCCCCAGTCTTCAGTTGGACTCAAGATTATAAAGATGATATATGCCTTCTGAATAGTGCTACAACACACACTATTTTAAGGGATAAGAGATCTTTCTCTTATTTGGTGATGAAAGAAGCCAATATTAATACAATATCCGATAGTACAAGATTAATTGAAGGTTCTGGAAGAGCCAATTTATTACTACCTGGCGGAACAAATTTGTCTATTGATGAAGTACTATATTGTAGTAAATCTCAAAGAAACTTATTAAGTTTTAAAGATATTCGCCAAAATGGCTACCATATTGAGACTACAAATGATGAAAAGATTGAATATCTTTATATTACTACAATAATGTCTGATAAGAAGCCAAAATGGAAAGACGCTATCCAGGCAGAGTTAACTTCACTTGGGAAACATGAAGTCTTCGGACCCATAGTTCGAACACCTGAAGATATAAAGCCAGTAGGGTACAAATGGGTTTTTGTGCGAAAATGAAATGATAAAAATGAAGTCGTTAGATATAAAGCACGACTTGTGGTACAAGGATTTTCGCAAAGGCCTGACATTGATTATATGGAGACATATTTTCCTGTAGTGGATGCTATCACCTTCAGGTATCTCATAAATATGGCAGTGCATGAAAAACTTGATATGCGTCTAATGGATGTTGTCACAGCCTATTTGTATGGATCATTAGACAACAAAATTTTTATGAAAATACCTGAGGGATTTAAAGTTCCAGAAGAATAGAAAAGTTTTTGTGAAACTTGTTCAATAAAGCTTTAGAAATCTTTATACGGATTGAAACAATCAGGTCGTATATGGTTACAATCGCCTGAGTGAATACTTGTTGAAAGAAGGGTACAAGAATGATCCAATTTGTCCTTGTGTCTTTATAAAAAGGCCTGGATCTAAATTTGTTATAATCGCCGTGTATGTTGATGATCTAAATATCATTGGAACTCCTGGGGAGCTTCCAAAAGCAATAGACTGTTTGAAGAAAGAATTTGAAATGAAAGATCTTGGAAAGACAAGATTTTGTCTTGGTCTACAAATTGAGTATATGAAATATGGAAAATTTTGTCCATCAATCAACACACACCAAAAAGATTTTAAAAGCGATTCAATATAGATAAAGCACATCCATTGAGTACCCCGATGGTGGTGAGATCACTTGATATAAAGAAAGATCCATTCCGACCTCGTGAAAATGATGAAGAGCTTCTTGGTGCCGAAGTACCATATCTTAGTGCAATTGAGGCATTAATGTATCTTGCCAATAATTCCCGACCAGATATAGCTTTCTCGGTAAGATTATTGGCAAGATTTAGTTCTTCTCCAACACAAAGACACTGGAATTGTATTAAACATATATTCAGATACCTCCAAGGGACCATTGATGTGGGTTTATTTTATTCAAATGGATTCGAGTCATCATTGATTGGTTATGCAGATGCATGATATTTTTCTGATCCACATGAAAGTCGATCCCAAACAGGATATTTATTTACAAGTGGAGGTACATCCATATCATGGCGTTTAACGAAACAAACTATTGTTGCTACTTCTTCAAATCATGTAGAGATAATAGTCTTTCACGAAGCAAGTCGAGAATGCGTTTGGTTGAGATCGATAACTCAACACATTCAAGAAACATGTGGTCTCTCTTCGAAAGGCAATATTCCAACAATATTGCATGAAGACAATGTTGTATGCATAACTCAACTAAAAGAAGGATACATCAAAGGAGATAGAACAAAACACATTTCGCCGAAATTCTTTTTCACTCATGATATTCAAAAGAATGGTGAAATAGACGTTCAACAAGTTCGTTCAAGTAATAATTTGGCGGATCTGTTCACTAAGCATTACCAACCTCAACATTTGAGAAGCTGATATACAAGATTGGAATGTGTCGTCTTCGAGACATTAAGTGATGTTTTCATCAGGGGGAGTAATTACATGTTTCACTCTTTTTTCCTTACTTTGTCCCACTAGATTTTCCTGGTAAGGTTTTAACGAGGCATCAAGTAATGCATATTACATATAACTATGTACTCTTTTGTAGTAAAATCTTAGTAAAGCATATTTATTTTACATGGACATCCAGGGGGAGGGGGGTGTTGTGAATAGTTTAAGGATGGATGTCTGTGCTACTATGGACACCCATTTCTCTCACTGTTTGATGTTGAGTATTTCCTTCCTCTTACTATTTGTGAAGAGAAGGTTTATTTTTTAGGCTTATAAATTGTAACGACCCGGTCGGTCGTTCCGTAAGATTAGCCCTGTTTACCCTGTTTCAGCCTTGTCATGTGATAATTAACCTAATTATGATATTCTGGGTCGGTTGGTTCGGGTTCGGAGTGGTCGTGGTGAGAAGTGAGACACTTAGTCTCTTGAATTGACTTAATAGTTGAAAAAGTCAACTAGGAGTTGACTTATTGGTAAATGACCTCGAAATGTAGATTTTATGGCTCGGATAGCTTCGTTAGGTGATTTACTTAGGAGTGTGTTTGGAATGTGGTTTTGGTGTGCAGAGTAGAATTAGGCTTGAAATGGCGAAATTGAGTTTTTGGCGATTTTCGGTCGGCGGTGAAAAATAGGCTATCGGGGTCGGAATGGAATTCCGAAAGTTGGAGCAGGTTCACAGTGTCATTTTGGATATGTGTGCAAATTTTCAGGTCAATCGGACGTGTTTTGGGTGGTTTCGGCATCATTGGCGCAATTTAGAAATTTCAAAGTTCATAGGCTTGACTCCGAGGTGATGTTGGTGTTTTGGCGTTGTTTTGAGTGTTTCGAAGGCTCGAATAAGTTTGAATAAGGTTATGGGATGTGTTGGTAGGTTTGGTGGAGGTCCCAAGGGCCTCAGGTGAGTTTCGAGTGGTTAACAGATAGATTTTTGGACTTGGGAGTTGGTAGATTTTTGCTGGTTTTAGTTGCAGAGTTTTCTTCTTCGCGTTCGCATTGGTGGAGCCGCCTTCGCGAAGGGTTCTTGGGGGATGGGGACTTTTGTTCTATGCGTCCGCGAAGTAGGCCCGCGTTCGCGAAGGTTTGGCCAGTGGAAGGAACGCGAACACAGGGTGTATGATGCGTTCGCGAAGAGGAAAAGTGGGGCAGTTAGGACCCCAGGGATTTGCCCATCGCGTTCGCATGGTGAGGACGTGTTCGCGTATTTTGGGCAGCTGAAGCTCCGCGTTCGCGGGAAGGAGATCCCGTTCGCAAAATAGGAAAATTGGGTTGTGGAACTTTGTGCTTCGCGAACGCGAGGGTGTGACCGCGTTCGCGTAGAAGGACCTGGGCGGAGTAATTAGGCAGTGGCCTTCACAATTTTCAACTCATGTTTCACCATTGTTGAGCGATTTTGGAGCTTTTTGACTTCAATACTCGATTCTATGTTGATTTCTAAGTAATTAAGCCTGAAATTAGTGTGATTTAAACCCAAAAATTAGGGAATTAGGGCTTATGTTTTGGAGACCTTTGAGTGGGGATTTGAGGGGCCATTTAAGGTCCGATTTGGATGTTTTTTGGTATGTACGGACTCGTGGGAGGATAAGGATTCTTGTGATGTGATTTTTATCAGATTTTGAGACGTGGACCCGTGGGTCGGGTTTGACCAATTTTGGAAATTGTGCTTAATTTTGATAGATTTCGAATGAGCTTTGTTCCTTAGCATATATTGATGGTATAAATTTGGTTTTGGCTTTGGAGCAATCATAGGTCGATTCGAGGGGCAAGAGCATCGCAGATTAGTATTCGGGACGGTTTAAGGTAAGTAACGATTGTAAATCTAGACCCGAGGGTATGAAACCCCGGTATTTCGTATTATTTTGATAAATGAGGTGACACACATGCTAGGTGACGAGCGTGTGGACGTGCAGTGGTAGGTATTGAGACTTGGTCCGTCCCGTAGCGACTATTAAGCCGCGTGTTTGATTTGAAATCACATGATATTCTGTATTATAGAGATTTAAACCATATTTTGGGTTGTATTCCATGTTTGGGGCCTTGTGCCGACATGTTTAGACCCTCAGGGGTATTTTTACCACTGTCCTCACACTATTTTGATAGAAAAATATGAACTCAGTCATGATTTATACATGTTCACTGTTATTACTATTTATCACCATGTTTTATAAAATTGAGAGATAATTTGAGCCGAGTCCCTGTGATTCATGATGAGTTGCCCGAGTGGCTTGTGAGGATGACTGAGTGAGGCCGAGAGACAGACTTCTGAGGATAGTTAGGGATCGGGCTGCACGCCGCAACACTATATACATATACATATATATATATAGATCGGGCTGCACGCCGCAGCAAGATATGTGGATCGGGCTGCATGCCGCAGCGAGATATATATTGGATCGGGCTGCACGTCGCAGCAAGATATGTGGATCGGGCTGCATGCCGCAGCGAGATATATATTGGATCGGGCTGCACGCCGCAACGATATAGAGCTTGGGCTGTAGGAGCCCCTCCCGGAGACTGTACACCCCCAGTGAGCGCAGTCGACTATTATGGATCGGGCTGCATGCTGTTGCGGGTTACTATTATGCATCGGGTTGCACGCCGCAGCGGGGTACTATTATGGATCGGGCTGCACGCCGCAGCGGGTTATAATATGGATCGGGCTGCACGCCACATCGTTGTTATATGGTACCTGATGAGTGAGAGTGCTAAGTGTGAGCATTGACTTATGAGAGTAGAGTCACGAGAGACTGAGAGGCTTTCCCGAGAGCCTTTATTTGTGAGTGACACTGTGAGTGGCTGATATTTTTCTTAAACTACTGGTTTCACTCTTTTTACACAGAGCCTCTAATGGAAACGTTGAGCAAATATTTTTATAAGAGATTTTAAACGGAAAACTGGGTTTTTATGAAATATTCGAGATGTGGATTTCTAACTCGATTAAAGATTACTTTCACTGTTGCTTATTATATGGCTTTACATGACCTTTAAACACTCGTCACTGCACTCAAATCATTAGTTATGGTTGTTACTTACTGATTTGACGTACTCACATTACTCCATGTACCTTGTGTGCAGATTCAGGTACCGGGGCAGAGGATAGTTGATCTACCCCATTTGGAGCATTGTTCGGAGATTGTGAGGTAGCTGCTCGGCGTCCGCAGCTCTAACCTTCTCCTTCTTACTTTGTCATTTTACTTTACTTCCTAGACTTGTTGTAGTAAAGAACTTGTATCAGACTGTATAGCTTCTTAGATGCTAATGGCGGTTGACTCCAGATGTTGGAGCTGTGTTTTAGATATTGTTGGCTATTATTATTGTTGAAATGCTTAAGAAACAGAATTATTATGAAAAATCGGATATTTTATGTATTAAATGGTAAAACCTTTATGTTATTTTCAGTGAAATGGCTAGCCTAGTATCACGATAGGCCCCATCACAGCCAGTTAAATTTGGGATCGTGACATAAATAGCCTTGTATCTGATGGGTAAAGATACACCAAAGTGAAAGAACAAAAGGCTTCTTCCTTCTTTCTGTTTCTTCTTATTTATATTTTACTGCATTGCTTTTTATTTTTTAACAATTTCCTTTTTTATTTTTCTCCTCCTCACTGGTGTTAGATATATCACTTGAAAGGTACTGTAAGTATTTTTTTTTATAATAAATGAAATTAGTAACAAAAATGAATAATACAAATTACCTTCTACGCCAGTTAAAACACATTGATAGTTAAAATAAAAAGGAGAAAAAAAAATCGGGGTAAATGACAAGTGACAGCACTTGTATACACTCCCACTTTTTTATCCGGGTATATACCGTCGTTTGGTACGAGGTATAAGGTAGGATAAGGCGATTAAATTTATACCTTATTTGCTTGGAGGTATAAATTTATTCTAATTGTTGACTTAATCATATCTCATTTTATCCCATCTTATCCCATCAAATATTGGATTATTTTATCCCATCTCTCTTGGGGTATAAATTAGTTCTGGAATTATAATCCTAGGATTATAATCCCGGAATAATTTAGTCCGCGTATCAAACAGTACGCCTATAAGGTGGGGGAAAATGTGGGATTAATTTTATACTATTTTTGATTAGAGGTATAAATTTACCTTGGGATAAAATTATACCTCTAATCAAACACAATATAAATTTAATCCCAGACTTAATTCAGGATACATCTTATCCCACCTTATTCCATTAAACTTTGTGACTATTTTATCCCACCCCTAAGACAGTACGACTATGAATAAAGTTCTAACAAAATTTGGACTATAATAAAACCTCATATAAAGTTCAAGTGTGTAGTTAAAAAAAGATTATGATAATTATATATTATCCAAAAGCTTCATTTAATTTTTCAAAATCCCAAAAGCTTTATGGAAAGATGGAAAAATGGAAAAGATAATAGATGGCAAGTTATACCCATTTTATTATATTTTAAGTTTGTCTGAAAAATCAAATAACTCCTTCAAGATACAACTGTATACATTTATTTCCTTCTATGACATTTTTCTCTGATTATGTAAGAAATTTTGGGTCCACTCATAAGGATGCTCTAAGACCCAATAGGGTTATAAGTTAATTTTAAATATTTTTTATATAAGTACATTTAGTATGTACATTAAATAAATTCTGAGCAGATACTTGAGACTTAGTGTAATGTTAGCTATCTTAGTGTATTTCCAAAAGATCATGAATACAGATTCGGTCTAGCGAAGCATATCTAGAAAAGCAGTCATACTAATATTAAGGGAAACGTGAGAAACGGAAGATCATTGATAAAATCTCATTTATTTGTATTCACTTGTGCACCAATTATAACTTATGAGTTATGATTGTGAATACAAAAAATAATGATATATGAGATTTTGAGACTATATCAAATGTGATTTACTTGATTTAGGGTACTGCGTACTTTATGATCTACTTGCAAGTTTGCGCTCGACGAGAGACTATATACTCTTAACAGATGTATAGCACTTAGCTCTCACAGTATACTGGTCGCACAGTCTACTTCCCTGTATGACTGATTGAGGAGATGAGTTGAGAATATGTTTCTCAGGATAGATGAGCACTCCCACTATGTGTGAGTGGGAGATGTAGGAAATATTGGGTCCACCCATAAGGGGTGCTCTAAGGCTCAATAGGGTTATTAGTTAACTCTAAATATTCCCTATATAAGTATACTTAGTGTGTACATTAAATAAACTCTAAGCAGTATTTTTCTACGCCTTTCTCTCTCAATTAAGCTAGGGTTTAGACTTTGAAATTGGGGTTGCTCCAACACACCGTGACAACCATCGCCGACCAGTAATTTCAACTGCAGTTCATCCGTTTTCGCTTCCGCTTCACGAAGAACAAGTAAGTTCTCATTTTACGATTTACGCGCTATCTAATGTGTTTAGATTATCACGTGTTCCTTCAATCAAAATATCTAAATCTTATATTGAGATATACTAGTAAATTATCGCGTTAATCTTGTGAAATATTACATCAGCAGATGTCCATAATCAAGAAAATATAACTGAAAAAAAATTAACCATTATTCATAATGTCATACAATCGAGAATGAGGGACCAGAACAACCATTAATTCCTCGTGCAAACTCACAGTTTTTGAATTTTTTCAATAAACCCAAGCATTATTTCAACGCTGCTATCATCTGCAAATAAACAATAAATATATAATCAAGTTTAATTCCAGTAGATAATTTCAAACTTAATTGATAAAAATAAGTAGTAAGTCAAAGTCAAAGTCAAAGTCAAGCAAAGAAACGATTCTTCCTACATTTTACTCTTGATTGTAAAAGAGTTAGTTTTTTGATTAAAAATAAATTTACAATGTTAATTAATGACGAAGAAAATACTTCAAAGAAAGTGTTGTGTTTGATTATTTTATGTATTACTCAAGTAATAATAATATAAATCAAGTATATTGTAAATTACAAAACAATGACTCACCTAGTTTTGGTATGGTATGGCCTTCAGAATGATGAATCACTTGTGGATCTACAAAACTCTCCAGCAGAATTTCACCATTTTTTTTCTGGAAATCTGTCTCTCCTTCAAAAAGAAAAATAAATACATTTATAATAATTGAATTGGATAAATGAAATGCTAAAGAACTTATGCTGCCTATCACTAATCTTCTACCAAAAATTGGACAGAATCTCTACTCTTTGAAAAGAAAAAAAATTGACACTTTTAGATCCGTTTGGTCATAGTCTAGCAAATACATATTCATTCATAAATTTTATCTATATTTTTGGCAAATTCTCAAATCTCAAAACCAACTTTGGCCCAAAATATTACAACAACAGCAACATATCCAGTATTATCCCACACTGTGGGGTCAGAAGAGGGTAGTGCATCCGCAGACCTTACCCCTACCTTGTGAGATAGAGAGGCTGTTTCCAATAAACCCTCGGCTCAGGGTCCAAAATATTACTATTACATTTTTTAAAAATCACCCAAAACTTTTGTATTTTATAAAAGAGCCCACCATTTATTATTTTGTAACAATGTTGTTTCGTCTTCTCATTCATCTGATAGTGTATTATGTAGTTCATTACAAAAATAATAATTTTGTACCAAATTTATTTATGTTCAGGACTATGGTTTGTGATAATGATAAAGAATGTTATTGATGAATGTACTGTTAGGTATTTGTGATAGTTTCCTTGTGGTATAAGCCATGTTTCATGTTTAAAAAAAGTGAAATATGTTTTGAAATTGATATCCAAACACATTTTCATCTTCAAACCAAACTTCACCCTAATCAGATTTTTTAAAATAAATTTTGGATTCTATGACCAAATGCTAGCTTAGTATTTTTAAAAATTTGGTCAAACATAATAATAGTCCAGGTCCACTCATATAGCATTTTGAGCGACGTCTGGATATAGATTTAGTTAAAACTTGAAAAAAAAATTAAAGTTGCGTTAAAAATTAATTTTGTAAGTTAAAATTGTGTTTGATATACATTTTACTTGAAAAAAATTAAAATTTTATGAGTGGCTTGAAAATTCGATTCTAAATTATTTTTCCGGAAATTTGTAAGATGTGACAGGGGTTGTGACATTATTTTGCCCTTATTTCTATCTATTATTTTATATTTCCGTAGCTGCAAATAAATCACTACTCATGTTTATGGTTGACTCATTTTGAGCACCAAATGTGTGGACTAAAAGTAATAAGCCTAATGTAACATTCTATTTGCCCAAAAGATAAGCTATTACAGGGGGGGCCTACGGGCAAGGCAAATGAAGATATTGCCTTACGCCCCAAAATATTAAGGGCCTCAATTTTAAGTACTATATTATATATTTTTTATGTAATTATTATTAATAAAATATTTTAAAAAATTTAATTAAAATATGTAGTTGAGTGATAAATAACGGTACATTTCTCTCTCATTTAATTAATTATGTATTTACATTCGTTTTCAAATCTAATTATTTTCTCCTATTAGTACCCTCATGTTCTTTGTTTATCTTTCTCATGATTTCACTTTTTAAATTCCAATTCAGTTTCTCTGAATTGGATATTTCTTTTCATCATATTTTATTATTTTTTGTTCTATCTTCTTAAAAGTAAATCCCCAAATGGGGCGCAAGGGTCTAAAGTCGACAAATTATCGCCGTACCCCCGCTACCTTCTACAATTTTATAAATGTCATATTTTTATTTACGACAAAGTTCAGAACCATGACATACACTTAATTCACACATCACGCGTGCAAAATTCCTAGAAATTTATTTTGTATCTCATTATTATATAAATTTTACAATAAAATAAAAATAGAGGCCTTTTAATTTATTTGGCTTTAGATCACCAAATTCGTTGAGCCGCCCCTGTCTATTGAAAAGAAAGGGATCTTCAACTATTGCTAAAAAAACATAGTGTTTTAAAATGCGTGGGGCGTAAGGCGAGGCGTTTTACATATGCCTCAGCGAGGCGTAAGCCCCGTAGATATTTAATTTTTAATATTTTATAAAATAATATAATGACAGTAAATATTTATAAACATGTAAAATTGCATAAAAATTGAAGAA
>ML249134.1:18040-35019 GCA_005239495.1 Nicotiana undulata
TATATAAAATAATATATATATATATATATATATATATATTTCAAACAAGATATGAGGTGATGCGTAATCCTGGAGGCGGGGGTCGTAAGTCCCATGGATCTTTAAAAAATTTAATTTATAAATTAATAAAATAACATAATAACACAAAAAAATATAAAATATAAATTAAAAGCTAAAAATTAAAATATAATTAAAAGAACTCATAGAAAAAGATATCTAGCATGATTGTTAAGTATAACTAATGCATACAAATCACGCATAACGTCTTTAACTTTTAAAAAATTAAAAAATTACAATTTCTTTATTAAAAAAAAGATCAAACTCCACCTTTTACCTTCCTAAAAATAAATAATTAATAAAATCTTATTAGTACGACAATTAAAATATTACTCCTTCATGAATAAATACAAATTAGTTTAAGATATTAAATTAATAAAAGTGTATAACTAGTTGGGACAAATGAACTAAGACACGACAAATAACAAGTGAAGATATAAATTCGCAATATTATGTCTCATTATTAGAGTTATGATTAATCTTTATATTTCTATCGATGAATAGAACTTTTATCACTAATTCGTTAAATAATTTTGAAGGTCAACGATATTAATTAGGAAATTCGATACGTGATTTGTGTTAGAACTGTTAGGCGAGTTCCGAACGTTGGACGTTAGGCGTGTTTAGGACGCACAGTCGGGCGCTTGGGGCATAATCCTCACGGGACTAACCCCTATACATGAGCCCGTGGTATTTTGCAAGTGCCCCGCCCAGGAGCGAGTCCCAAAAATACCTTTTAAAACATTGAAAAACAAATAATAATATGAAAATACCTAAGAAGTGAAGGGATGGGCAGTTGATAGGAGATGAGAATACATTGGCAGCCAATTGTGGTACCCCATATGTAGGCCCTCCTAATTTAGCTCCTGATATTATGATTAAAAACTTTATTTCTTCAACTTTTGTTAGAGCCACTTTCCCTTTGCATTCCTGGAATTGCTGCACCTAAAACTGCTCCCTATTTTTCACCCAACAACCAAAAAATAAAAATAAAATATATTATTAAACAAAAAAAAAAAACACAAAAAGAAAATGGTAATAAGACTTACTTTTGAGAAACCAAGAATACCATCAAAAGGTCCATGCTTTGACATAAAATCTTCAATGTACTCTAGACATTCTTCAAAGTTATAAAACTCTGTGAAATCCTATAAGAATAATATTTGCAAGTTTAATTCTTCCAAATGTTATATACAAATACTAACATGGTAAATTTTGATCAAATTAATATGGCCAGAAATTATACTCAAATTCAGGATTTAAACTTGACGAGTTCAACATTTATATAAACACAATCAACTTTTAGTGATTTTCACAAACACATTGAGTTTAGTTGAACCGTTGATTATATATTGAATCCAGGGGCGGAGGTTGAGGTATTGTTGCAGCTATGAGTTCAGAAGAACCCAATAACTTTTGCTTAAACTCTATATTTGTATTGAAAAGTCATTTAATATATACAAATATTTAATAACGAACCAGTAACTAAAACGAGCTTCTTTGCATGCAAATCAGTTGCGGTTGATCTTTTCCTTCGTCATCTTCTCTGCTTTGTACGATTGAACTGGTATTTATCGAACTCGAACCATTCCAGTTATTTTTTTTTCTTTTATGCATTTTTTGTTTTTGTATATGTTTAATCAAGATCAATGTTGTGTGTTGCATGAAGTATGTTTGAAATTTCGAAAATAACGATTATAAGTTGATTTTAGTGTCGAATAAGGATCGATTTTTTGTGATAATGTTATTCAGAAATTTTTGTGTTTGTGGTTCAATCAATATATTTGATTATGTAAGGATATTTCATGAAAATAGTCGTTCGAATTCATAAGCTAACTGTGTTTATGAATTTTTAGTCAAATGCGTTCCTAAAAGTTAAGGACCAATTGTTTTTTTACTTTTAGACTTGGATCTCAAAGTTAAGGACTGAAAAATATAAGTTAAGAACCTATTGTCCTTAAATTTTTAACTTGAACTTTTAAGTTAAGGACCTATTGTCCTTAACTTTAACTTGAAACTATAAGTTAAGGGCTTATTGTCCTTAACTTTTTAACTTGAACTTTTAAGTTAAGGACTGAAAACTATAAGTTAAGGACCTATTGTCCTTAACTTTTTAACTTGAAACTTGAAGTTAAGGACTGCTTGTCCTGAACTTTCTAACTTGAAAGTTGAAGTTTAGGACCAAGTGTCCGATCTTTTAGACTTGAAACTTGAAGTTAAGGACTGCTTGTCCTTAACTTTTGAACTTGAAACTTGAAGTTCAGGACCAAGTGTCCTTAACTTTTAAACTTGAAACTTGAAGTTCAGGACCTATTGTCCTTAACTTTTAAATTTGAAACTTAAAGTTAAGGACCTATTGTCCTTAACTTTTTAACTTGAAACTTTAAGTTAAGGACTGCTTGTTCAAATCTTTTATGTTCTTTTTCCTTCTTTGTAGTGTTATAATGGAAGGAGATTGTGTGTTCGAGTTTAATGTTTGGCAAAACCTCATGAGCTATTGGAAAGGAGATCTACAATATCAAAAAACAATAAAAAGTTTTTTGTCAAACCGGCAGTGGAAGAAATTAAGGGATGGTATTTTCGGGTACTTTTTCAAGTTACAAAGTGTGAAGTTTTCTGGTAAACTAATTCACTGTCTATCACTTTCTGAAATTGTAAGTAATGACGCTAATTCGATGACGTTCAAGATTTTTGACCATGAACTTAAGTTTACACGGGAAGCATTTAATATAATCACTGGTCTGAATTGTTCTTCTACACTGAATATTAAAGGTTTGCATGAAAAAGAGAATAGGCTTTTGAAATTATATTTCCCTGAAAAGGATCGTATTGAGTTAGGTGATTTGTATGATTTTATCAAAATAGACTCACGGGCATCCTTGACACACATTGCATAGGTACTCGTCACCTCACCTATGCAATGGACATGATATTCACTTAGCACATAGCAAATAACACCTATTCCCTCACCAAAGTTAGGCAAGACACTTACCTCGGGTCCAAAATAGAGCGATCAACCCTCTAACACCACCTTTCCTTTATAATACGGCTCCAAAACGGTATTATCTAGACATATTTAACTCAAGTATATCAATAATGACTCAATAAATCAAACCCATAGTCTAATTATCCATTTCTAATCATTCTTCCTAGAATTCCAAAATTTGACCCCGGGCCCGCGTGGTCGAAACTCGAGGTTCGGACCAAAACCCGATCACCCATATCCCCACGATTAAGAATATACAATTTGTTTTAAGATTCGACCCCAAATTGGGGTTGAATCGCCCAAAAATCCCAAAAACCTAATACTACCCAAAGACCCCACTTATCTAATTGATTTCATGAGCTTAGGCCTAGGTTTCTAGTGATTAGTGATGGATAATGGATGAAAACGAGGTTACGAAGCTTACCCGAGTAGCAAGGGAGGAAAAATGGACTCAAGGCTCGCTAATGGAGGTTGGGGATGGAGGAAAGGCTGGACTTTTGATAATTCCCGTGCAAGTGTTCTGTTTTGGACTTAGGAGTTAAAATTAACTAGGAGATTTTCGCACCTGCGGAAAAATAATCGCGCCTGCGGTACCGCAGGTGCAGAAAAATGCTCGCACCTGCGGCCTTGGGGCAGCCCAGCAGGGGCCGCTCCTGCGGAAAAGGATCCGCTCCTGCGGAGGCCGCGCCTGCGGGGATTTGGTCGCCCCTGTGGAAAATCACGCGCCTGCGAGGGCCTGGACCGCGCCTGCGGTCTCGCGCCTGCGGGCTGAGTCTCGCGCCTGCGGACTCTAGGCAAAAGGCTGGGGATCGCACCTGCGGGGATGGGACCGCAGGGGCGGTCCCGCACCTGCGGTAACACCAGCTGCTGTGCACAAGCAGTGGTTCTTGCTGGTTTTTGGCCTCGCGCGGGGTCCAGGAGGCACCTGGGCCCACCCGAGCCCCCGTCCAAATATACCAACAAGTCCTAAATCACTAAGCGGACTCGCTCGAACTTTCGGAACACGAAAAACAACAGCGGAACTCGAAATCAAACCCCAAAACTTATTTAATCAAATCTTAAGAACTTAAAATTCTAGAATTCATTTCAAATCATCGAACCGGCCTAACCTGCTCGGAATGACTTCAAACTTTGCAGATAAGTTATAAATGACACCACGGAACTATTCCCGGTCTCGGAATCTCACTCGGACCTCGGGAACATAACATCACTTTCCAAGCCACATTTCAAATTCTTTAAAACCTCAAAGTCTCACTTTTGATCGAAACTACCCAATTCACGCCCGTTTCACACCAAGTTCCACAGATAGGATAAATAATATATAATAAACCTGTTCCGGGCTCCGGAACCATAATACGGACCTGGTAACACGGTTTTTCACATAATTATTCATTGTCACAATCCTTTATTATTTTCAGAACACATTTTTTTTTAAATTCATTTCTCGGGCTTGGGACCTCGGAATTCGATTCCGAGCATATGCCCAAGTCCCATATTTTCCTACGTACTCTCCGGGACCGTCGAATCACGGGTCCAGGTCCGTTTACCAGAAATGTTGACCAAAGTCAACTATATTCATTTATTAATTATCAAAACTCATTTTCATCAAATTTTCATATAATAGCTTTTCGGCTACGCGCCCGGGCTGCGCACGCATATCGAGGTGAGACTAACAGAGGCTCTCAGAACATAGATACAACTTAAATTACGTAAGATGACCTTTTGGGTCATCACACTTACATTCAAAGTAAATGCTAGATCTATCTTTTTCTTCAATTTCTCTTCTACCCAACAAGAAATATCATAAAAAGTTCCTTCTGCTTGATTTCTTCTTTCATAAAACCAACATTGTAGCTTCACTTGGATGAAATCCATCATTCTTAATATAGGCAGCTCCCTTGCTTCTAATAGGACAGAATTTATTGACTCAACTATGTTTGTTGTGAACATGTCATATCTTCGTCGTGGACTACAAGAACGTGCTCACCTTTCCGGTGGTTCTTCCATCAAGTAGTCATAATTCTTCTTATCTACTTTTGCTATATCTAACATGTAAAGATCAAATTCTTTGCGCATGTATACTTTTGCAGCACTTTGAAATTTTTTTATGACCTTACTTTTCACTTTCCTTCGCTTTAGGTTCTGCTCCAAATGATAGATACAAATCCAATGGTGGCTTTCAGGATATACCTTTGAAATGGCATATGCAATAGCTTGATGCCTGTCTGATAAAAATACCAAATTCTCACGGCTTCCAATTGCATTGCGAATCTCACTAAAGTACCACTCATAGGAATTATTATTTTCATATTCTGCTATTCCAAAGGCTAGTGGAAAAATTTGGTTATTTGCATCCTTTGAAACTGAAATCATTAAAACACCACAAAATTTTGACTTCAAAAAAGTTGCATCAACATCAATCACTGGTCTACAATGATTCCAACTAGCTATTGATGATCCATATGCATAAAACATATAAACAAACCTGAAAATACAGTATTAAAGAAGGTTAACAGAAGTTAAGGACAGACAGTCCTTAACTTCGACTTACAAGGTCAAAAGTTAAGGACAGGTAGTCCTGAAGTTAGACTAACAAGGTCAGAAGTTAAGGACAGACAATCCTTAACTTTTTGACTGCACACATAAAAGTTAAGGACAACTTGTCCTTAACTTTTAAACATGTAAGGCGAAGTTAAGGATTGCATGTCCTTAACTTATAAACCTGTAAGTGGAAGTTAAGGACTGTCTGTCCTTAACTTTTAAACATGTAAGTGAAAGTTAAGGACTGCCCGTCCTTAACTTATAAACCTGTAAGTGAAAGTTAAGGACTCCTTGTCCTTAACTTCTGGAGTTTGAAATCAAAAGAAAAAAAAGGAACGTAAGCGGAAAGAAATTTTGAAAATTCAGACATCTGCTCAAATGTGCTAACGTTTATAAAATAGACTAATAAAATCTTTTTTGATTGTTTACCTGTTGTTGTCGTCTATCTTTATGTTAGTATATATTCCCGGGTTTTTACTTCTCACCATATACAAGTATGAAGACAATAATTCATAGTTCTCTTCAGGAGTTCCTCTTATTAAAGCAGAAGCATGTTGAATAGCACGCCACGCCTTGTGATAACCAATTTCTAGTCCATGCAATTTTTGCATTTCTGTCATGACAAAAGCTGGTGTAACTTCAAACCTTGGGTCTCGAAGATTGTCAATAATGTAACCACTAATCAACTTTGAAGTTGCATGCCTTTGATCAACTTTCATAGTGTTAACTAAGCAGTCATGATTTTTCTCGATCTTTACTATCTTGAACAATGTTGAATCTTTAATTCTGAAAGCACGCACACACCACCCACACCTATCATCATTGCATTTCAACAAATATCTTGTTGAGCTTGATCTAACAACCTTGAATTCAAAATGTCCTTTAATTGCTACATTCGAAAAACAGTTAATTATACTTTTCTTTTTGTCAAATATTGATCCCACTTTTATTTCATCCAACGAAGCATTTTCTCTTAATATCGTAGTTGGAGATTCTTTTTGTTTCGAATTTGACCTTCGTCTAGTTAGTTGAGTAGAAGTTTTTTCAGTAACTTCTTCGATTACCAGTGCACTCTCTAAGACTTGAATATCCAAAGCTTGTTCGTTGTCAATCTCTAGAATGCTTTGTCCTTCAACTTGAATAGAATCAAATGTTTGAAGCACCTCTTCAGTTATTGGTTGAGCTTCAACCATATCTATTTCCATTATCTGTTGGCATTTGTTTTGATTGTCATGTTCAGTTTCTCTGTTGACATTTTCAAGGGTGCTTGTTGATCCAAAATATCTTTCCGAAATATCAAAAATGAAACGACAACCCTTGAAGAGTGAATGAGTTTTTAGTAACTCTATACATGTGTGAAGATCTAAATCTTTGGATACAAGCATTCCCTTGCTTGTTCCTAGGTTGATATCAAACCATATCATTGTTTCAAACTTGTCTCTATCCAATTCAATAACTTCAAAGATTTGTTTAGTGAAATCTTCAAACTGAATTGCCTCAGGTAGTAGAACAAGCCTTGTTTGATGATCAAGATACTTATAGTCTTCATTACATCTATCATTAAAGGCAACTATAATGCATATTGTTTCCATCCTGCAAGTCAAGAGCAATCCTTGTATAATTAAGAACAGGTACTGTAAGTTAAGGACCAAGTTAAGGACCAAGTGTCCTTAACTTTTGAACTTGAAATTCAAAGTTAAGGACTAAGTGTCCTTAACTTTTGAACTTGGAACCTAAAGTTCATGACCTAGTGTCCTTAAGTTTTCAACTTGAAAATCAAACTTTAGGACCTAGCGTCCTTAAGTTATGAACTTCGAATTGTAAGTTAAGGACCAAGTGTCCTTAACTTTTGAACTTGGAACCTAAAGTTCAGGACCTAGTGTCCTTAACTTTTCAACTTCAAAATCAAACTTCAGGACCTAGTGTCCTTAACTTTTCAACTTCAAAATCAAACTTCAGAACCTAGTGCCCTTAACTTTTCAACTTCAAAATCAAACTTCAGGACCTAGTGTCCTTAACTTTTCAACTTCAAAATCAAACTTCAGGACCTAGTGTCCTTAACTTTTTTTAACAATTTCCTTAACGTTATTCAATTCAATTTGAAACGGGGGAACCAAATCCTTAAAACATTATATCCTCAATTTTTATCAAATTATTACAGGACGCGATGTCCTTAACCTTATCAATCCAGAAATTCAAAAAAAAATAATCAAATTCGTACCATCAAATTCAGAGTAAAGAAATAAAAATCAACAGAAACACACAAAATCATAACTTACTGTAAATTTATGTCGATTTTTGGACGAGAAAGTTGAATACTATGGTTTGAAATCGGAGGAGAAGCTCAAGTTCGCGATCACAGTCTCTGTTGCTGAAGTTAGTTATGTCCTGCTGCTGCTTATGCTGATCGTTAATAAAAGCTTAGGTATAGTAGAAGGGTATTTTCATCCAGTCAGGTAGTAGTTCATTAAACTAGTGGCTAAAGAATAAATACATTTAAAACATTGGCTTAAAAGTAAAGACAGCTTCTCTTAGTGGCTATTTGTGCACATCCCTCCCAAAATTGACCAACAACTACCACAAAGTGTTGGTTGACTTTGTACTTATTGAATCTTTGCAGAAATAGCCATTCATATTCATTATTTACTTTTCCTAACCTATGAACATAGATCCATGGTGGGCTTCAGCCTTACAAGGAATAAGGTCGATGTGCACAATCACTTTTTAGGACACTTATTTAAAGAATAATAGATATTTATAAAGTTTTAAAAGTTTAGCCGCTTCAGAAAAAATGGCTATGAAGCTTAAATCATCGGTCCGGAAAGTTTATTTAGGATCTTCGGGCCTAAAATTGGACTCACAACACCAAACATCCATTATTGCTCGAATATACTTCTTTTTTTGCGAGCATACAAGCGGGGCGGATGTGCATAGGTAGAAGTGGTGTCATCTGACACCGTTGCGTCGGAAATTTTTTTATACTAATATTTCGCAAAAATAAAACAATATATAATAATGACAACGCTTCTTGGTAGAGAGTACTTCTTGGTCCGCTGGTTAAGCTTGTATTGAGGCTTGTAAATATCGTAGGTTCGAATCTGGACCTAGACATTTTACTTTTTGAAGATCTTTGAGCGAGCATTTTTGTTACAAATTTGAGGCTAAGGATAATTGAACTTACACCTCCCTTTGCAATAATATTCAACTAAACCATTGGGCCAAGCTTTTCAACTTGTGGGAAAATGATATTAAATTATACTTAATTTTATTTATTTATATAAATACAACACCGCTTACAAAAAGTTCTGCGTACGATTCCTGAATACATATAGCAATAAGATTTACATTTTGTGATTTGATTTCCGAACCGGAGATTCTGGCTCACTCCCTTGGAAGCTCGAAGTGTTGTGATTATCACAGTAAGCTCCCCTGAAAGCTCCTTGTGCTAATATATAACCGATATATAAAGTGATATATATATATATATATATATATATATATATATATAAAATATCCTCAAACGTACACTAGGAAAATAGAAGCGATTTTAGGACACAACTTATGATAAGTACAAATTTTACTTATCATATACAATTGACAAGGTCGATTAAGGTACATAAATAGACCATAACATGGTTTCTTACAATAATTCTTTTTCACATATCAACATGTAGAACTAATTAAAACCTATGGTTTGGACCGTATTGGCAGAAAAAAGACATGACGCGTGGATTGTCAGCAAGCTGGCGGGATATGACGTGTGGAGCATCGATGTAGCGACAAGTGACATTCTCAATTAGATGAATTAAGAATGCAGAAAAGGCATGGGAGAAACATCCACGGGGTTATGTAGAGAAAAGAACTGGACCTGACAGTTGTTACAGAAGAAACATGAACGAAATCAATAAAGGCTGCAAAGAAGGGAAAATACACGAACCAGAAGTAAATAAGTAAGGGAAATCAGAGTAGTTACGAGGAATCTTTAGTCATAAATGTGCCAGTTACGGTTACGTATGGTGACAGAAAATCAATACAATTAATACCATTAGTGAGCCCAAGTTAAGTGTGGGAACCGTTGTAATGATAAGCTCCTATTTAAGGACATAAATCTCATTTGTAAGGGTAAGTTACGATTATTACTAAAACACATACTATTATTCTTTACTCTTCAAGTTTTAAGCCTTGATTTTGGGGAGTGATTGTCAACTTATTTCTTATTTTTCTTTGCCAATCATTTTCATTCTTTGATCTATTCTTCCTAAATTATTGGAAAGTGAAGTAAATCTTGGCTATCAGTAACACTCATTTTCTTCTAATATTGACTTTGACCGAGAAATCTATTTTTGGTTAAACAAATTGATTCTGCTATCGGAAAACTGATATTCTATTCGCTTTCCAATAATGACAACAACCAGCTAAACCAACAAGGTACAACTCCACCACACCGCACACCAACCAGATCCCCTCAACAATCACGTGGAAGTTCACCTGCAAGATCCACCTCTCGTGTTGACGATCAACGGGGAAACAAACAAATTATGGAGCTAGACTCTCTAAAGAAATTAATTGCGGAGCACGTGAATAATGCGCTGCAAGATTTTGTCAGTGGATTACCTAATGCGGTGCAAACTCCTCCATAAGTTAACACAACTTTGGAGAACCTGTATTTGGGGCTTGATAATTATGGAAGTGGAGAACCTAATGAATCTCGTGATGGAGGGTTCAGGTACTCCAAATAATTCTAATTTACAAAGTTTAATACTAACTTTGCAGTAATAGTTGAAGGAGCAGAATAATCGTATAGAGCAAATACCAGGCGTACCACCCGTAATCAAAGGGGTAGATATTGACAAGTATTCACAACAACCCTGGAAGCCAAGTTCAACACCTTTACCAATTCCTAAAAAGTTTAAAATGTATGATATTCTAAAATATGATGGAACAACTGATACTCAAGATCATGTAACTGCGTTCACTATTGGCGTGAAAGGTAGCAACTTAATCAAACAAGAAATCAAATCGGTTTTGGTCAAACAGTTTGGTGAAACACTCACGAAGGGAGCATTAATATGGTATTCACTTTTACCTGAAAATTTTATTGGTTCTCTTGCTGAGCTTGCATATTCATTTTGAAAAGCACATTTGAGAGCTCATAAAATTGAGAAAAGGATGAAAGACATCTTTAAGGTTAAGCAAGGAAATACAGAATTGCTCAGAGAATTTGTAAATAGATTCTAGTAAGAGAGGACGAAGTTAACTCGGGTACTTGATAACTAGGCAGTTATGGCATTCACGAGAAAATTTCAGAAGCCACGAGAAGGCTGAAGGAAAGTTTGCGAGAATTTTCAGCAACAACTTGGAACGAAGTATACAATAGGTACAGTACGAAGTTGCAGATAGAAGAAGATACGGTCGCACAACCAAGGGCTGATGAAAGAGAAGGATCGAGACATTTAGAATCATAAAAAGGTACGAGCCATACATGGGACCTTCAGGGCAAGACTCTCGATCTAAACACGAAAATGCATGATTCGACTCAAGGCCAAGGCAAAAAGACACGAGTTCTTCATCTAGGTTCAGAAAGGAACGGGATGCCCGAGGCAATGATTCCAATACGCAAGAGAGGATAGGAAATTATAGTTTTAATATCAGTACCTCCGAGTTAGTGGCTGCTTTAAGAGGTATGCGGGTCAAGGTGCGGTGGCCTAAAGAAATGATATTAGATCCAAGCAAAAGAAATCCAGATTTCTGGTGCTAGTTTCATAATTATTACGGCCATAGAATAACAAATTGTAGACTTCTGCAAAGAGAAGTCGAGCATTTGTTGAAGCAAGGTTATCTTACTGATTTGTTTAGTGAGAAAGGGAGACAATCTTATATGAAGAGAAGAGAAGAGCCCCCAAAACCTCCATCACCAAAAAGAACAATCAACGTAACAATCGAGGGAGATGAGGTCACTGGTGTAACATATACAGCTGCAATAGTTGCAAGTTTTTCTATTTCGGCTAGGAAAAGGGAATTTCATCTAGGCCCGACCCTACTTGGTATAAATACATGGAAAACAATATTTTCTGAACTTTTGACACATCTAAGACTTAAGGAGGCTAGAGAGAATGTGGAGAAGCCAAAGCACAAGGAATTCATCATTCAATCCTCACTTAAGACAAGAGTTTGAATCGTTTTATGCTTTTCTTTATATTTGTGATGAATTACTCCATATCTATGGAGTAGTTCTATTTAGGGTTTGAAGGATTTGGTGTATTGATACTTGTTTGTGGATAATTAACTCTAGTTTTATGTATTGAATCGTTTTGGATGTTTTAATCGTTGCATCTATTTTCACTTGTTAATGTAACCGAGAGAGTCATAACTTGTGATATCTTTGCATTATATTTTCTTGGTTGAAGTCATAAATTTTTCTTAGTAATCGAAAGAGGCTAGTTGAATTGTTGATTAAACTTAGTTAGGAGGATAATGGAGAGATGTTCTCCTAAAGACCAATCCACTACGAATTCGTGCATATCTTCGCCGATCTTAAATTAGTTCATTTGTGAGGTTGAGACTTAATCGAGAGAGGAGTTTCTACTAAACAATTGAATCAATAATCAAATGAATTTGTAACGACCTGGCCGGTCGTTTTGGAGAGTTAGCGCCTCGATCCCCTGATAATTGTTCCTCCCATGTATTATAGGTTAATGGAACAAGTCGGAGCGTTGAGTGATGAAAATTGGAGTGTTTTTGGACATATAGTCCTTTAAGGTGAGCTTTAACCTTAGAAATTGAGCCGGAGAGAGAGCTGTGTGAAGACGGTTCCGGAATGGAAATCTGTCGACTCCGTTAGCTCCGTTGAGTAATTTCGGGGTTGGGAGCGTGTTCGGAATGTGTTTTTGAGGCCAGACGTAGATTTAGGCTTGAATTGGCGAAAGTTAGAATTTCGGCGATTTCAGCTGATATGTGAGATTTTGATATCGGATTCGGAATGGAATTCCGAAAGCGACAGCAATTTCGGAATGTCATTTATGACATGTGTGCAACATTTGAGGTCATTCGGATTTGTTTAGACGTGGTTCGGCGTCGGAGGTGAATTCTTGAAAATTCCTAAGTTCTTAGGCTTGAATCTATGCTTACTTGATGATTTTGATGTTATGGGATGTGTTTCTAAGGCTTGACTAAGTTGGAATGAGGTATTGGGGTCAGTTGGTGGTTTTGGTTGAGGTCCTGGGGGCCTCGGAGTTGTTCCAGATGCTTAACGAAAGAATTTTGGACTTGGTAAATTGCTGAACCAAGCTCCTTCTGGTTTTTCCGCACCTGCGATGGAAATTCCGCAGGTGCGAGCTCGCAAGAGCGGCCCCTAGACGCAGGTGCGAGGTTGGGCCAGGCCTTTCCAGTCTCCGTATTGGGTTTCCGCAGGCGCGGAGCCGCACCAGCGACAAAAGACCCGCAGGTGCGACCTCTGTCCAGCCTAAGTGAATCCTGCACCTGCGATTGGGTTTCCGCAGGCGCAGAGCCGCACCAGCGACCAGCCAGCCGCAAGTGCGATCCCAGGGGTTTTTAATGAAATCCCACACCTGCGATGATATTTCCGCAGGTGCGGTTAAAGGGACCGCTGGTGCGAAAATCTCTGTTCATAGTCTAAAAATCCGAGGGTTATGTTATTTCACCATTTTTGAGTTGTGGGAGCTCGGGAGAAGCGATCTTTGAGGGAATTTTCACCTGGGTAATCGAGGTAAGTGATTTTCTACCACCATAGGTTAATTTCCACGTTCCTAAACTTGAATCCCACGCTTAAATTCATGATTTTTGAGTTAAAATTGAGGGAAAATGGAAGAAACTTCTTAGACCTAATTTTGGGGTTTTGATTGGGTAATTGGCCTCCGATTTGAGGGATTTTCATATGGTTAGACTCGTGAGTGAATAAGAGTTCGAAAAATATAAATTTTACCTGAATCCGAGACATGGGTCTGAGGGGCGTTTTGGTCAAATTCCTAATTTCGCGTATTAGCTTTGAATTAATTAGTTACTTTGATTTCTTGAAATGATATTTACAATATGCAATCGAATTTAATAGATTTGGACCACCTGGAGTTGGATACTCGTGGCAAGAGAGTGGCACAGAGTTGATTTACGCAGTCGAGGTAAGTGGCTTGCCTAACTCTGTGTTGGGGAATCTCCCTTAGGCATTTTTACTGGTTTTTCCTATAAAAACCCCGTGTACGTGAGGTGACGAGCGCGTGCACGGGATATTTTCACTGAAGTTCCTTATTTCTTTCTACATAATGCTTCCTTTTCAACTCTATTATTACTGTTATCATTTAAATTGCATAATAACTTAAGATTTATCATGGTAAATTGATTTCTAACTGATTTTCCAATCGTTACTATTCTTTGAAACTGATTTAATGATTTTTCTTTGAGATTTCCAACTGGTTTTTCCTCAAACCCTTAAACTACGTTATTTTGGAGATTTACTTTATGTTACGTATAAATACAGGAATTGCGGGCATAGACCTGGGCCTTTCCTTCATTCTGCATTGCATTCAGGGATTGCGGGCATAGACCTGATCCTTTCCCTCATTCTGCATTGCATTCAGGGATTGCGGGAATAGACCTGAGCTTTTCCCTCATTCTGCATTGCATACAGGGATTGCGGGCATAGACTTGAGCCTTTCCCTCATTCTGCATAGCATACAGGGATTGTGGGCATAGACCTGAGCCTTTTCCTCATATTGCATTGCATACATAGGGATTGCGGGCAGAGACCTGAGCCTTTCCCTCATATTGCATCGCATTGTACCTTTACTTTCTTACAGAGCTTTATATATATATTGCGTTGATCCAAGCATTTGATTATACCGTTTCTTGCTATCCTTTACTTATAATTCCTGTCTTTTATCACCTGCTTTACTTACTTGTTCTCTATATCTGTTACTTTGCAAACCTCAGTAGGGCCTCTACCTGACCTCGTCACTACTTGACTGAGGTTAGGCTTGGTACTTACTGGGTACCGAATGTGGAGTACTCACGCCCTTCTGCGCATGTTTTCCCCATGTGCAGATCCAGGTCCTAGTACGCGGTATCTCAGCTAGTCAGCAGTAGCAGTATCAGGAGACTCAAGGTATAATCTGCAGCGTCCGTACATCTCCGAGTCCCCTTCCTATCTTGAAGTTGTAGTACTTGTAGATGAAACTATACGGTCTTTTCTATCCAGTTGTACATATTGAGCAGTAGAGTAGCTTGTGATGTATTGTGATATTCCGGGTTCTGGGTAAAGTAACTGTTTATTCCGAGCGGCGTCGACTTTATTATGATTTATTTCACTTATTGTTATTTTACTTGTTTCATCTAAATTTCGCTTAAGGTATAGGCTTACCTAGTCGTCTAGACTAAATGGCGTCACGAGACCAAGTCGGAGGGAGAGTTTGGTCGTGACAAGTTGGTATCAGAGTGTCTAGGTTCATAGGAGTCACAACATCACAAGCCGGTTTATTAGAGTCTCGCGGATCGGTGCGGAGACGTCCGTACTTATCTTCGGGAGGCTATGTAACTGTTAAGAAAAAATCATACTTCTTGGAATCTCTTCTCGTGCTGGTTACTGCTACCAAAATTATTAAACTCTACTCCATTCTTGCTTACAGATGGTTCGCACCCGCCCCGGACGTTCCGACGATCAGGCACCCGAGCCCCCAGCCAGAGCCACCAGAGGGAGGGGTCGGGGAAGGGGACGAGCACGCGGTGCAGCCCGAGTACCGGCTAGAGCAGTGACGGAGGATCCCCCAGCAGCTGCAGTTGGAGGGGCACCGTAGGTCCCTACTATCACTCCAGCCCTCCAGGAGACTTTGGCCCAGTTCATGAGTGCTTTCAGTACTCTGTCTCAGGAGGGACTACTTCCGCTAGCCCCAGCGACATCCCAGGCCGGGGGAGGGGCACAGACTCCCACAACCCGTACTCCTGAGCAGAGGGTTCACATGGGGCAGGTCCCCGAGTATATTCCTATGCCTCCAGCAGCTCCAGTTCAGCCTGAGGCCAGAGTAGCTGCATCTGAGTTTGAGCAGCTCCGTATTGAGAGGTACAAGAAGTACCACCCACCTGAGTTCAACGGTTTAGCTTCAGATGACGCTCTGGGTTTTCTTGAGGAGTGTCATCGCATCCTTCGTACCATGGGTATTGTGGAGATGAGTGGGGTCGCTTTCACTATTTTTCAGCTGAGAGGAGCAACCTATCAATGGTGGCATGCATTTGAGCTTAGTAGTCCGGACGAGGCAACGTCACTTACTTGGGCTCAGTTTTCAGAGATGTTTCTACTTGAGTTCGTCCCTCAGAGTCTCAGGGATGCTTGGCGTGCGGAGTTTGAGCAGCTACGCCAGGGTACTATGACCGTGTCAGAATATGCGGTCCGGTTCAGTGACTTGGCACGACATGCATCAGCTTTGGTATCTACTGTCAGAGAGAGAGTTCGTCGTTTTATTGAGGAACTCCATCCTAGCATTCGTACCAGTATGTCCAGGGAGTTGGAAACTGATATCACTTACCAGTAGGCCGTGATCATTGCTAGGAGGATTGAGAGTATGATGACCCGGGACAGAGAGGAGAGAGAGGCCAAGAGGTCTCGAGAGACGGGTCATTTCTCAGGAGCTCGTGCATCAGCAGCACGCTATGGTAGGGGTTTTGTGATTCGCCCGGTACATTCAGCTCTTCCAGCAGCCAGTGGTATTCCAGCACCTCCTAGACCACGGGAGCCTTCCTTATTATGCACCACCATTATCTCAGGCGCCTCCTGCTCGAGGTGCTATCACCGGCCAGTCCAGCAGGCCAGTTCAGAGTCAGCAGCCATGCCCTCAGAGGGGTTGTTTTGGATGTGGTGACCCTCGTCATGTGATCAAGGATTGCCCCAGAGTTAGGAGGGGTGCACCACCAGAGACTTATCATGTACCACGTCTGCCACCCGGTCCCCCAGCCCCAGCTGCTGCCCTCCACCTCCGGCAGCTCGAGCTGGAGGTCGGGGAGGACGAGGTCGTCCTAGAGGGGGAGGTTAGGCCAGATACTATGCCCTTCCAGCTCGATCCGAGGCCATTGCTTCAGACTCGGTTATCACAGGTATTGTTCCCGTTTGTCATAGAGATGCATCAGTATTATTCGATCCAGGTTCCACATATTCATATGTATCATCTTATTTCGCTTCTCATTTGGGGATAGATCGGGATTCTTTGAGTTCCCCCGTATATGTTTCTACTCATGTGGGAGATTCTCTTATTGTGGACCGCATATATCGGTCGTGTTTGATTTCTATCAGTGGTTTTGAGACCAGGGCTGATTTATTATTACTCAGTATGGTAGATTTCGATGTTATTTTGGGCATGGACTGGTTGTCGCCCCACTATGCTATTCTTGATTGTCA